>JAQIYB010000173.1:0-14876 GCA_034699325.1 Oribatida sp. Gr-Ori-00743 | reverse complement strand
TTCTGCTATTTGTCAGACGTTTTGGTTTATCAGAAGATAAATACGTTTAAAGAGATGAATAACTTATGGTATTATCGATCGGAATATATGATTAACGCTTTGGAGGGACTCATAGATTGAGATTTAATTGTTTTTGCCTTTTATTGCTCCTAAGAATAAAAAATTAAAATCAAAGACAAAATTATTTAAAGTTATGTTTTATATACATATTATATATTAATATAAGTATTAAAAGAGCCGAAGAATTATTTATATAACGTTATTATAAATCAATTATAATATAACACAGAGTCTAACGTTTTCATTCGATGTGGAATTATTTGTGTGTCTAACAGCACCCGACGAATGGCCATCAGATATAGTAACCTTGATTTGGTCTCCGTGATCAGCACCGGAATGCTCGCGACCGCTGTTGTCACTCATCACTGAGTTCTCAATCGTTTTGATTATATCCCGGAAAATGGGAACTACTCTCCAGTTATATTTGGCCGAACACTCCATATAACTACACTTCCATTGCTTTTTGACCAAATTCGCCAACTCTTTGAACGCTGGCGTCAGGTCTTCGTGAGCCGGTTGATGATGTAGATGATAGTGATGATGGACATGGTGATGTTGATGGTGATGGTCTCTATGGCCCCGCATAGTTGCCAACACATTCATACAGAGGTCGGCCTTATTGCCCACAATCCAGACGGGAATGTTTTGCATATTTCTGCTCTCGAATAACTGGTCGCGAATTACTGCGAAATCACCGATAAATACAAAACAATATTTCAAACGATTATTAAATCCAAAGACTTATTGAATAAAATTTTGAGGGAAACCCAGAATCGATAGCAACAAAAATAGGAATACCTTTAACGTAATGAAAGGAACCGGGAGAAGTCAGATCAAAGACAATGAGGTATCCATGAGCGTTACGAAGAGCGCACTGGCGATAATCGGTCCACTCCAAGTAAGTATTGGTGGGGAAGTAATTAATCATTGGCATATCGATAATCTTAACTTGGTAGAGATTCGAGTTCAAAATTATTGAGAAACTATAGGTATCGCCGCTCTGTTCGGTCGGCCGATGAATGCAATCGAAGTGGTTATCGATGAGCTGTTGAACCAGAGATGTTTTCCCTACACCACAACTCCCTAATACACACAGTTTAACCAAAGGAGGCATTTAACCGACGACCGGATGCATACTCTAAGCCCACCCTTGGCGTCAACATCTCCGCCAACCGGGACTTTGAATAGAGACGACCCGACTCGCAATTCGGTCACTTGTGAGCGACATAACCAAAGTTATTGCTCTTTACTGTCGGCCCGAATCACTTAATTAACACACTTTCACTCAAATCACATAATTGGGGGAATTGTGGAGCAGTTGTGCGACTCGTTATGCCTTCAACACAATGGCGACCAAAAATCAATGATTTTGTGGAGTCGAGTGCAGTCACAGTCAAAGCACGACATCCCTTAATCGATTGACTATTATCTCCACTGCCTGTACTATACTGTCTGTACAAGAACTCTACCAGTGCTATATCGCACAACATATGTATTACTCAACCTATGATTCTGTAAAGGAATTTAGGAATTTCTCCGCTTTTTTCAATTCCTAATCCATTTGATTGCATTGTATTTCCGATCGAAAGTCTCTAATCTCTGGTTTGCCATAAGTTTTAGCATTTAATTAACAAACGATTAAAGCCTTTCCCTTCTTTCAAACCCAATATATCGGAATATAATTGAAATAAAATCGTATGAAATAAAGAATAAAATCAAATAAAGTAAAAAATGTTATATTAATTGATTAGAGGCAGTGTTTGTGCGCAATTCTGAGCGAAAATGAGGCGATCAATGAATTTTTCCATTAAACTTATCGATGAAAACATTAAACAATAGTTTCTTAATTAAAACAACATTTTTTGCGTCAATTATTTTCATTTAACTTTTGGATTGAATTTCGGTTTTTTTGTAAATAAATGCAAAACTAAACTAAAATATAAATCAATTGATTAATGACTAGTGATTCAGAAGAGTTAAGTCGTTATATGAAAAGAATAATAAATTGGTTTTAAGTCTAACATTAAATTATATAAAATTAATAATAACTCCTAAAAAATATTATATAATATCAATGATTATGAAAAGAATTATAAATAAATCCATTTTTTAGAGCAGAGGAACATATATTCTCTTTGTTTGTTAGCTATTTATGATAATAATCGCCAAAAACACACATTAAATGTTTGTTTAAACTTAATATTCACGTCAAACGAGTCGATCCCTTTGTATAGAATGAGAAGTCGAGACATGACTTAAGTTTCGATTCACCTGAGAGTTGATGTTTGATTCAATTGTAAATAAATTGATCAGTTCTTCGATTCTGTTGAGCACTCACCCCATCAGGCCTTCTATCCGTTCCTTTAAGTAGAAGATCAGCGAATTCTGTTTCAAGTATTTGTCGGGCCTTTCAATCAAATCACAGAATTAGAATAAAAGACAATTTGACAAAAGACTGAATACCTGAACGTTTTGTGTCGGTATTTGTAGGGCTAATGCCATTTGTAAGTCATCGAAAGTGTCATCCAGTGCTACCAGAGCGCCGTGAACTCCCGATTCGGTCAAATTATTGGAGTATTCTTTAAGGCCTATAGAGTTGGCCCACTTTATAATCCTCTCATTCGACCAAACGATCACATCTTTGACGATAAACCCATAGAATAACAATTTTATTGAATAATGAGATCACTTACCGATGAGGTCGTGCTCACAATTTTTACGCCTCTCTTCGAGTATACTCTTATCATAATTTAAACGTTTTAAGCAATTGATACCATACTGAAGACTTGTTCGATGGAAGGCGTCCACCATTTTTAAGTGAACCCTTAAATCTTTTTTAGTCAAGTGGTCTAACATACGGGCGTCGACTAAACACTCCATAAACATAGACCTATATTGAGGTAACCCTAAACATGGCAACCAATCGTTGCCAATCCATTCGTGGTTCATTTCACCGAAAGCCAGACTCGTGTGCGTTGGCTTTGCGGCAGATGGAGAGGTCAGTGCAACCATCTCTTGGATCGCGAGTCGAAGTTTCATTCGATGCAATGGATTACTGATTCCTATTTCTCTTTGTATCTCAGTGTCTGAGAGGGCAGACATAATGGCACCGCTCTTGACATTTGCCCGACAGGCGGCCACATACCAGGCAGGCATTCCTACCCATAACTAAAAGCAAAGGGTTAGACAAAAGTATTGAAATGTTTTGAGTCAAACCTCGAGCCACGCCACAATTGTTGGGCCGTTCCAAAGAGCGAAAGGAGTGCCCGCTTTCATAGCCTCTGCAAGCAATTCGTGTTTCTTCTTAGTTCTGCGGTCAAAGTCAGCCTTTTGTCCGCCGAGTGGTGAAGACATGGGAGAACCCAAATGACTCATAGCGTCGGGCAGTGAAATGTAATCACTATTATCGATATAATTGGCATAAATAGGATTCCCAACGGAACGGTCCTTCAGTTTCTCCCTTTTGGGACTCGAAAACAATCGGCTGACCAGAGAAGACTTAATGCCCTTCTTTTTGGGCTGTTGTGAAGCCATCATAAGTTGTGTTGAATAGTGTTGATGTTGTGAATGATTGGCTATTATCTGCTTATTTAATGAATCCATTGATGACGTGGCAGAACATGATTGCATCGAATGACCCAGAACAGATTCATCCAATGAATTGCTTGTCGGCGGCCCATAAACTGAGGATCTGATCCGAACCATAATTAAATTAATTAAATATAGAATAACTTAGAGAAAGAGCCAAACCTTGGAAGCACATCTGGTGGCACACTCGATGCCCAGGACATATTAGGTTTTGGCGGTCCATTCTTATTATCATTCATTGCTTGAGCAACCCTTTGCATTCTTAACGCACGGGGTGTGGGGGGACTGCCATCTGAGCCCAATTCCTGTATATTTAAGCATTAATTTAACTTAATATCAATTGACTGAGACTTTGATTACGTGTGTATTCGAGGCTAAACTCTCCGATTGATGAC
Source organism: Oribatida sp. Gr-Ori-00743 (assembly GCA_034699325.1). Taxonomy (NCBI): domain Eukaryota; kingdom Metazoa; phylum Arthropoda; class Arachnida; order Sarcoptiformes; species Oribatida sp. Gr-Ori-00743. The sequence goes on along the minus strand of JAQIYB010000173.1, from coordinate 10,833 downwards.
TAGCAGAGGGAGAATAATTGGAGTAAATGTGTGGAGGGTTTCCCGTTTGGTTCAGACCCGCACTCGACTGAAAGTCAATCAATTGTAAGAAATTACTTAAATTCTAAAACAAAGCAATAAATACATAGAATTGATTTAAATAATCCCTCGACGGACTGATACGAGATTTGGGAGTCGAGCGCCCGCTTTGCGGCGGAGATATTCCCCGTTCATATGGATTAGTGAGAAGACTCATGGAATCGATAGAGCCCACCTGTGACTCCAATTCTTCTGCCCGCTGTTCAGTGTTGTGCTTCTCCTCCTGAATAAGTCTGATTTCGTTATTAATGGCATCTAATTGTTCCTGGAGCATAATCGCTAGGGTTTGAGCGTCGGTATGGCCCGATGGCGACAACATATCCATCGTATCGAAAAGACTTTCGTTGTCATCAGTTTGACTGCACTCAGTGTCGCTCACATCGAACGCTTGTCCAACATTTGCGATAACCCGGGGTTCGATTTTATCCCATTCCTGTTCGTAGAGCTGCTTATTCTTATTGCTGTCTTGAGATGTGACTCTTTGATTGCGTTGACCGGCGATGACGGCTCCTATGCTATTATTGGCGATATTGTTATTGTTTTGACTGATACTCATTTCAACACTCATTTTAGACAATTCCTGTAAAATCTTTCCCTTTTCTGACTGCGTTTCGTCCAATAATTTTCTAATTCTCTCCAATTCCTGAGTCGTCTGATTCTTCTCTTCTAAGGCCGTCATTCTCTCTTTGAGATGCAATTGAAGCCTTTCGTTGGATTCGGCCAAAAGTTTGTCGACAGTCGCAGAAAGACGTTGATTGTGGTCTTCGTTCATTTTTTCGCGCTGTCGGGCCCTCAAGAGTTCGTTTGCTTTTTCTTCTAATTGTTGTTCTAATCGAGAAATTCGTTCCTCGAGAGAGAGTTTCCTGTCGTCGTCCATTTCATAATCACTTCCCTCCGTCCCGTCTGTCATTGTTTCTTGTTTTCTGGTGAACTGAGCGATCTTCTGATCGGCTAATTCAAGGCGTTCTGCCAGTGCTCTGATCTTGTCCTCAGCCAACTTTAGCTGAGCCTCTTTGTTGACCAACTCGTGCTCTAACTTCTCATTGAGGTCATGCAGTGAAGTGGACTCTCTTTGAGCATTTAAGTATCTTTTCTCAAGAGTGGTGATTCTCTCTTCCTGGTCCTCCTTCTGTGCCTTATTTTCTTTTAAATCTCGATTGAGTTTAACGTTTTCTTCTCTGATTTGTGCCAACTCTTTGTCTGACTTCACAATCATATCCTCGTATTCTTTCAATTTATTTGTTAATTCTTGTAATTTATTTCGAGAATTAATTAATTCATTCGTTTGTTTCTCAATTAAAGACTGCAATTCTTGACATTTTTCGTCTTCATCTAAGGCTACTGAAGACAACTGTCCATTCATTTGAACCTTTGCCTCATTTATTTCGGATATGTTTTGTAACTGTTGTCTGGATTTAGACAACTCTTCATTAGATTTGACCAAATCATCCTCAAGAGAACTGATTCGATCCAAAGAGACTCTAAGCCTTTCCCTCACTTTTTCATCTAATGCTTTGTGGTGTTCGAACAGGGATTTTAAGGCCTTCAGTACTTCTACTTCAGAGGAGACACCAGCGGGTGACTGCGCTTGTCTTTTAACAACAGTCATTCGGAGTGAGCGCTCGTGTCGGGACACCAGACATTCCAAATGTTCCAAAAGCAGCTGAAATATACCGAAAACAATCAAAATACAGATAAACCTTCAGAACAAATATATGACTGACCCGAGTGTTATTCCGTTCGGCTTTTAATTCTTGGATCTCTTCATCTTTTTCTAGTATTTGTTCTCTCAATTGGTTGAGCTCTCGGGTCAGACTCGCGAACTCCTGAACACAATTAAAGACAAATTCATTAAACAATGAAAGTATAGGACATTGAAAGGGATAATCACTTGAGGCATATGTGAAACAAGTTGTCGTTGAAGGGCATCCCTTTCCTTTTCGATGTCCGTTAGTTTTCCCTGACTGTCGGTCAGGTGTTCCTGTGTTTCACGTAATGTTTCCATAAGTTTGTCCCTTTCGTCCAACATATTGACCATAAGCTGCTCGAAGTTGGCCTCATCTCCGGTGAACTGACCGCTTCTTTGCGATATACTGTCCTCCGAGATGGTAGGCATCACATCACACATCATATTCCACATTATTTACACGATTTTAATTTCGGTCCAAATTTCCGATCAATACTTCGATTAATAAATATTTTGACGATATTTTCGATCACTTTTGAAGAGTTGGTCTCAAATGTCACGAATTATCGCAATTATTATCACTAATTATGTTATTATCTGATCCAAAGAGCAAATAAAACAACAAAATAACACATTATTCAGAGAAAACAAAGCAATTCTTAATTATATAAATGAATTTACATTTAAATGATATAAACAGTGAATTAAAACAATCAATGAATTGGTTTAAAACTGAATTCAAAAAAAGCCGAAAATCAAAACAAAAACAAACAAAAATTTAGGCATAAAATCAAAATTGAATCCAAAATCTAAATAACTAAACAAAAGCCGAAAAACGAAATATCAATGAATTGATTAGTTTTACCCATAATTTCAACGATTTGTTAATAATATTTATTAGAAGACTAGTAATTAAATTCAAATTAAATAAAATTTAAGTCAAAACTAATGCTTCAAAAGCTAATGATTTTTATGGGAAACTCCATATTTGATTGATTTACTCTTTAAAACTTCTGTCATTTTAACTCATTTTAGAGCTCTTAACCTGAATTCAATTAAAACAAATATAAGACATTCTTATTCCTATTCATGGCTTCTTGGTAAAATATATTTTGGAAACTGCAAAAATCATCTTGGTTATTTCAAAATTGATTTTTTAAATGCCATTTGAGATGATTTAATCAAATAATTAGGGAAAACATTTGTTTGGGATTAAAGATAGCGAACACCTCTACTGAGGCTTCGTTTTGATTGGTTTTGCTTTGGATTTGTTTGTTTTGATTTCAAATATTTTGATGTTTTCTTTTCATACTTCAGATCACTTTAATTGATTCGAGACTCCGCTGCCATTGAATTGTCGTTTGCTTTTTGTTACTCCAATTTGGGTTATGTCTGCCCACACGGAAAATGGCATTTCCTTTCTTTCAAGGCTCAGACCGAAAGGGGATGCAATTGATTCAGAAGTGATGAACAACAGTAATCTTTTTGTCATTAATGTCAGTGAAACCAATTTGAGTGACGCCAACGCTTTCATCTTTTATACTTGCAAGATTGTTTTCAATACTTATTCAAAGTGTGAGTCAAATGAAAGTCAAGCCTTTGATGAAAGCCTTCCGAAGTCGTTAAGCCGTTCACAAAGCACTTTGGAATCGCTGCGATTGTCTGAAGACTCTTCGGAGGACTCGAATCAGTGCAAAGAAAATATAAATCCATTGGTTTTGGTTTTTGACGGATGCGATGGATTTAATTTAAATCATTTCTGTGAACTCATTCCAAATGTGGATCACTTGAAAGAGTTGACAGTTTTCAAGGCTTTAGACTCTTCGCAACTCTTATCAGCCGTTAGTCGAGAACTACCTCTCAATTTGGGACTCAATCCAGACCTCAAATTTGTGATCATATATACCATATCCTCGAGTATTGACTCACAAATTGTGGATCAAATGATACAATTATTGTCTTCATTCATGATTTCAGTGCCAACTCTTCTAATTGTCGATCGAATCAATAAATTGCAATCAAATGAAATGAGAAACAAATTTGAGATTTTGTCCGTCAAATGCATTGATTGGAATCGACTCGAAATCAAAACCAATCGAAACGACAATACAGTGATTAGAGATATATTTCAAAGTGTTTCACACAATTCAAGCCTTAATATCAATAATATTTGATATTTCAGTCAATAAATAACTAAAAATTAGGACTTATTTTACAAATTTATTTTTGTTTTCAAATTCAAAGCAAAGCTTTTATGAAATTACAAAAAGCAGACAATAATTTAATTTAAGTTTCGATACTATAAACAAATATTACAATAAGTGTCGAATTGAGTCTATTTTATAGCAAACAAAATAATTAATAACAGAATAAAACAATAGTTAAGGGAATGTTTTAAAGACCGAAATTATACAAAATAGTCGTTTAATCCGTAGAATAAAAGTTTAGGCTTTGAATCGGTTTTATTGCTTTCATTCAGAACTCAATTCTTAAAAGTTTTAATGGAATATAAAAAAAGCAAAAATAAAATGAAATAACTATTGATTTGTATATAATTTACAAGTATTTGGAAATAATGGTATCAAATGTGATGAAAGATGAGACCAAATCGTTATAAAAAGAACAGAACTTTCGGCTCATTCTCTCAAATAATGAAAATTTGTATTTCGAATCAAAACTCAAAACATTTGTTCAGAAAAGGTTTTGCGACACAAATATATAAAACGAATAAATGTTTTGTTGAGTTGCCTTCAGTTGCGATGCAATGCATTTAAATCACAGTGTTTTATATGTCTTTGAAAAGTTTTCGTCCAAAATCCAGTCTCTTATGGTCTATGAAACCTGAATATAAGGAGAGTTTGGTCATTTTTAAAACTCCTCGGCTATGCTTATGATTAAATACCTGGTCATATGACGACTGTCTTCATGGACCTCCATTTCTTGGCTTTTGAATTCATTCAATTCTTTCCTAATCGCTGCCTATTTTCGTTCAAAAGTTAACGAATGTTAGAAAACAATTAATTTCCGACTTTTAAGCAAATATTTAAACGCAAAGAATTGTCTCTTAATATGAAAGGATCGTAAATACAGAAAACAAAGTAACAAAAGACTTATTGGAGTGTTGTCTGAGGGATAACCTTTGAATTGCTTGAAATTCTGATAAATGCTTACCTTATCTTTGGGCGTAAGTCGAGTCCAAGGTTTGTCTGCTCTCCTGTCGTAGTCGTTGGCCTGAGTGACCTCAACGTAATCATTGAATCTAATAATCTTTCGTTCTTTAAGTTCTTCAATAGTGGGCCGAAAACTCAGCTAAAGATCACTCAAATTAATACTCAATTTAATTGACAAATAATAATACTTTTCTGATGAGAGTTTGTTTCTTCTTTTCCTTATCCAAGAGCATTTCATCGGCAGTTTGTTGCTTCAGAATATTTCTTTGTTCCAACTCTTCTGCCGTCGGCCTCAGACTAAGCCGTCGATTCAATTTGGTTCCGATTGCTTCGCGAGTGTCTTGTCTTTCATTCTCAGACATAACAGGAATTATGTTTTTGTCGATCAGTTCCTGTTTGTCTGGTCTTTGGGCCAACTTTATGGCCAAAGAGTCCTTTCGGGCGATCTTTGCGGCGACTCTTCCTATAAAAACATCGAGTCTTTCAATTAATAATTTGGCGAACATTTCGACTGTAAACGAGTGCAACAATAGTTCAACGCTTATAAGAAATTCTGTGCTATTCTGTGCCATTATATAAATTTTTATTTCTTAAATAAAGTAAAACTTTGAAAAGAGATCAGAGTTTAATGATTTGATAGTTTCTAAGACTTCAAAGTTAAGAGAAAATTTGTTTCAGAAATTAAACTTTTATTGCATTTATCGATAAGATAGCGAACAGATTATACAAACCCTGTTCGTCATCGCCGTAATAGTCTTTCCAATTGATAGTTCCCTCGCTATCGGTGTCTGAATCTGATTCGCGATTCACAACGACAGACGGCTTCGTTCGGCTTTCGGTCCCAAAAATAGGTTTTGCATGAATTGAAGAGAAGGGATGATTTGGATGATTCTCTTTATTCTCAGCACCAAAACCACAGCTATTGAATTGACGCACTTTCGACATAACAGAACTGATGGAAAACAGAGACAAATCATATAATTTCTTAAACATTTCAATTACTCTTAAGAGGAATCAAATATCACTTATGAACCGAATCAACTCAAATATCAATTAAATGTCAAATATATAGTATTTTATAGGACATCATATTAAATGTTTGTCTAATGTGGAGGTCTGTCTGAAATTCAATCATTAGTTTGTCTAATGATTGCTATTTTATTGATTCACAAAAGACTCAAATCATTTGCATAAAGCCTAGAATCAAAATGTGACATTCAGTTGCGTTGTTTGAAAATTGGGATTCAGAATAAGTGAACTTGATTGAGTGCTAATTGTCCTTGAAAGACCAAGAATTTCTGTGATTCTCAAGTGATTGTAAAAGTATTCCGAGCAATAAATAGCGGTCTCTTATTTGAGGCATTATCTCACAAATTATGACAAAAGAGCACTTCGTTTGAGTAATAAGTTTTTTATGAATGAAATCGAGCGTAAAAGCAATTACTATATACTAATACAGATGTGAAATAATTGGACTTTAAAGAGACTACTCATTAGGTACTGGTTTTGTCTGACTTTCATTTTCAATGGTTTCAAATGACTCATCCCTACAAACATTTGCCACAAATTAATATTGAAGTCTAAAGCGATTAGAATATCAAATGACTTAATGTTTTAGTAATCGATTGAAACCAAAGGAGTGATAATAAAAAAAACCTACAAAAAAGTAAACTAAACGCAAATCAAATGAAAGTTAGAGGAAAGGCTTAACGCAAATAAAAGTCAAAAGAATCCTAACATAGAATCGAAGGATTTTTATGTTTATTGAGTTTATGACACAAACAAAATAAATATTAAATAAGTCATTAAAGTAGTCATTAATCAAATTAAATGAGATTTCCTTTTATCAGAAGAATAACTTTTAGTCTTTACGGCAGAACCTAATCATAACTTTGTATTATTTGGACAAACATTCAATGAATTGAAACAAATTTTAAGCAATAAATCAATTGTTTTGGCAGTAAATACAGAAATCAATTTAAGTCTCAAAGATATGAATGACTGAAAATTAGGAAAGAGAGAGGTCTTCACTAAAGATGACCTCATTTTAGTTGTATTCGTGAAAATCCTTTTAAGCCGGGTTACCCAAGAGTCTCCAAATTAAGACAATTTTCAGACATCACTAGAGGAGGGGGTAAATCGGCAAAATTTTGGAAAATATACCCCCTTTGGTAACCCTTGAAGTCATTGATTCTAATTGAACTTATAATAGTTTTTTTTGGTTAAAAGCTTTGAATCAATTGTCTGTCCCCTATCAGACTCCTCTCCCCACCAAACCTACACAATAGAAGTAATTCTAATCGAAATTATTTCGACCAAAAACTAAAAGCTTTTTGAGATTTTTGAACCAAAACTCAAATAATTCTTTTATTTTAAGTAATTTTTGTGAATTAAAAAAAATTAAAAACATATGACTTATGACTCACCCATTGCTAAGGTTTTGATTATTGAGAGCACTATATTGTGTTGAAGTCACCACTATTTGCATCGGTGTCTGTTGAACTGAATTATATACACAACGGGGAGAGGGTTGAGGTCTTATAAGCACCGGCGACGAGGTTGACGTATTAAAAGTGTTGCAATTGACCATCACTTGAGTGGTTTGAGTCGGACTTTGGGTTGTGTTTTGGCTCTCGTTTTCACTGCCAGTAATTCGGGGCTTCTTTAACGCACTTTTCTTTGGAATAGCCGACAATTGTGGCTCTTTTGTGGGCACTTCTTCTATCACCGAAACCGGTTCGTTAACGAAATGACTTCTAATGAGACAAATTGGCAAAGAAGACATTTGTGGCACTTCCAGACTCGTTTGGTTTCTATTGGAACCGTCGTTCACATCGTTTGTCGAATCCATATTCGAATCGTTGTCTTCGTAACAGTTCTGAAAGGAGTTCGACTCAATTGTGATATTATTGACATTCATTTGGTTGTGTATAGAATCGGAGAACATTCGGGGCGGAGGTATTGGTCCGATTTCAGTGAATTTTAGTTCATTGACAGTCAAATGGCTTTTGTTTGCATTGAATTGCATAACACTTTTCTTTACACTATTAAAGCAATTATTAATACTATTTATATTATTTCTATTAAATTCATTGCTATTAACAATAGTTGTCGACGACATTGAATCAGATATTATCGAAGAACCAGTCGTTGACGTAATTATGTGAATCGTTTCTAAATGAGTAATAAAATTTTGATAAGTATTGAGTCGATCCGAAAATTTTTCGAAGAGATTAAGAGATAAAACAATTCATACAAACCTTTAGTGTTCTTATGAATGCTATTGTCGTCAATATTAAGTCTATTATCGCTATTAATCACTGGTTTTGTCTCATTTGCGTTCACTCTTTTGTCGTCTAATGAGGTCTTCCTATTGATGGATGAGTTGAGAAAATTTTGATTATTCCTCGCGATGGCCACCAAAGGTGTGGCAATCGCACCCTTCAGATAACCGCTTAATGATATCGGATGAACCACTGATTTGGATGTCGTCGACACAATGTTTGAAGAGGAATCTGATGTCTGACTACTTGTGAGTGATGTGATGACTGCAGTTGTGGTCGGAGTTATGAGTCTATCCTCTCTATTTGTCAGACCATTCATTGAATTGGCGTTTACTTCGTTTTTAGAGTCATCTGAAGATTGTATCAAATATTGGTTAAAATGAGAAAACATATTCAAAGAGTGAATACTTTTTTCGGGCAAAAGAACTCCGCGTTGTATTAGATCTGCTTTTGTGGATCGCATTGATATTCTTCTTTCCAATGCTATCGATTCCAAAAATTTGATTACAATTGATATGAAGACAAAGCAAACCTTTAGAAGTCTTCTCGAATTTGTCGCTCTTCTTCTTCCTCTTCCACTTCCAGGGCTTAAAAATTCTGACCAAAGATGAGAAGCGACTGCTATTTGATTTGTTGGGCGACGACTTGTTGTGCGATTGAGTGCTTTGGGTGACGCCATTAGTGGTCCCCATAGCTGTCGACCCCACTGTTGGTACCGACGGCTCTTTTGGGGATACATTCGGTGCATATTTAAGTGTTGAGCAGTTGATTGGGGTTTCATTTCGGCTCAGATTTGAACCAAATTCTGAACTCATATTATGTTTGAATTCAATTTTGATTTAATTATTTGTATTTCATTTCCAAACAAAATATTATAAAACGGTTTAGTTTTGGATAAAAATTTGTTTAATTATTAGAAATTGTATTAAAACTACGGAATGAATGGATTCATGGATTCAATGGAAGATAATTCAAATTAAAACAATTTAAATGAAAACAATTCAACCATTGCTTAGATTCAGTTGAATGCCATTCATATCTTGATTATTATCAGAAACATTTTGTTCACAAATATACCAATAGTTGGCTTAAATCCAATTGTTTTTAAAATATCATTATTTAGTGAAAACACAAATAAAACCAATAATTTGTTTCTTCGATAAAATATTTGCTCAGATTTTCGCACAAATCTATGAAAACAATTTCGAAAACAAAACAAATAATAAGATTTTCGTTAAATTAATAATAAAAAGTTGTAAAACAAATATAAAATATATAATAATTAGTGTTTTAATTAAATGTTGATTAAAGTGAGGCTTATTTTGGAGTTTCACTAATAGGAGTGTCACTAAAGAAAGTATTCATTGAATGGCATTTCATAGACTTTGCGTTGAATCCATTGAAACTGTTTGTCTGAATCGCGATATGAGTGCCATCTCTTGTAATCCATTTCTGAAGTTTTAAAACTTTTTACTTAAGTTTTAAATAAAATAAATTAATTTTAAAGTAATCATCAAATCTATTGAATGACCGATAAGAAAGTGATACTAAGATAACCTCCAAACACATGTCATATAATTTTGTCAGTAAACTTAAAAAATTAAGATTCGGGGGGATAGGGGCAGATGTGCAAGATATTAGTCAAATAGATTCCTTTAAGGACTGACTTGGATCTCATCCTATTCTTAGTTTAGGGCACAAACTTAATACATGTGCGGCTTATTTTAGGTTAGATTAGTTTGGGTTGGTTTAGGTTAGGTTGGGTCGGGTCAGGTTAGGTTGGGTTAGGTTGGGTTAGGTTGGGTTAGGTTAGGTTGGATTGGGCTGGTTAGATTTTAATGTTGATTCTAAAGTTTTAAATGAAATTTTTTTTAAATTTATTTTTATATTCACCAGATTTTTCATTATTTGTTTATTATTAAAATTTATTTTTAATTTGTTTACTCTGTGCTTATTTGTCTATATATCAAACTTATAAATAATAGAAGGGGGGATTCTGAACCCCCCTGGCGACGCTTGCTTTAAACAATCTTTAATTTGTTATAGAAGTGGTTCTAATTGTAGTTATTTTCAAATGAATTCAAATAAATGTTAAAATAAATTTGAATTTTATTGCTTACAAACAATGAAATTATATAACAATTGCATCAATTTTTGTGACTATTCTTCGACTGAAATATCAATCTTAAGATAAAAAGTGAAGAAACCATTGAAACATCATTTCAGTCATTATTACGATATGTTATGAATGATTAAAAAATGTAAAAACAAATCGATTTGTAGAAAACGGACCAATAATTCAATTTTAGGCACTTATAGACAAATATTAAGAATAAAATGATTTTACAATAGATTTGGCGAATGATTTGATTTTAAATAAAATAAATATAAAAATATTTTTGATTAAAAATCTCAATAAATATAAATACAAAATCACTGATTCGAAGCCATTCAGCTCTGGATTAAGACTTTCGGCTGTTATTGTTGTTATTGTTGGGCACTATTGGAGGTAATGTCGAAGATTTCATTGACGCCGACTTCACTAAGTTCTGAGTACTCGAAGACCTGTTCACAAAAGTGTTTGAGAATTAATCAAAAGGAGAGGGAAGGCATA
>JAQIYB010000172.1:0-14882 GCA_034699325.1 Oribatida sp. Gr-Ori-00743 | reverse complement strand
CAACAGCAGACCTTTAAGATAGAGATCGATCCAAACGCCACCGTAATGTCCACCACTTTATCTCATTCTTTATTTTTGTCACCTCTTCTATCGATTTTCAATTTAATTGTCCGTTGAATTGATTTTCAGGTCAAAGAATTGAAACAAAAGATAGAGTCAGAGAAAGGAAGCGATTATTGCACGGAATGGCAAAAACTCATTTATGCCGGTATTCAGACCATTGACACCAACTCTTCTCCAATGGTTTTAACCCATTTTCTCGGATTTCAGGCAAAATACTGAGCGATGAAAGTATGATAAAAGACTACGAAATGGACGAAAAGAAGTTCGTTGTAGTGATGATCACAAAACCCAAGTCGTCGAACACTCCCACAGACTCGACATCAAACACTTCGACCACCACTTCTACCACTACTCCTTCGACTGCCGCCCCCGCGAATACCACTCCACCGCTCGCATCGGAAACGAAGGCCAAAGAAGGCAGTGCCGGATCTCAAAATGAATCGCCGATATCAGCCACTCCTTCTACCACTTCCGGAGTGTCTGCGGCCGAGTCTAACATTGTTTTAGGAGAAGACTATCAAAAAATGGTTACACAGATAATGGAAATGGGATACGAGAGGGATCAGGTGGAGAAGGCTCTAAAGGCGAGCTTCAATAATCCGGACCGAGCCGTCGAATATTTAGTTACCGGCTTTCCTTCAGAGCTGAGCGAAACGCAACCGGAGCGACAGGAGTCAACCGATCCCAATGTCAACACAAGCGGTGCGGCCGCCGTTGAAACGAGTGGCGGCGAAGAGAATCCATTGGAGTTTCTGCGAAGTCAGCCACAGTTCCAACAGATGCGTCAAGTGATACAACAGAACCCACAACTGCTCAACGCTGTGATGCAACAGATCGGACAAAACAATCCACAACTCCTCCAACTAATTACCCAAAATCAAGAGGCTTTCGTTCGAATGCTAAATGAGCCCAACCCCAGTTCCGGTCAGCCCGCAACCGGTGCACAAGTACCGCCCTCTGGACAGCCCTCCAATTTAGAGAGTCTGATCGGGTCAGCACAAGTGACACCACAGGACAAGGAGGCCATCGAACGAGTAATGCCTTTAAAGAGATTGACTCTCAAATTAAATAATCGTTGATTTATAGCTCAAAGCGTTGGGTTTTCCCGAATATCTTGTGGTTCAGGCGTACTTCGCATGTGATAAGAACGAGAATATGGCCGCAAACTTCCTCCTCTCCCAAGGATTCGATGACTAAATCTTTAATATCTTTAATTTTTAAAATAACTAAAATCCAGATATTTGTGACTTTGGTCTCAAATGTCGTTTTTGTTTTCAAGACATTGTTTTTTAAGAACAAAATGTGTCACTAAATAGAAATGCCTTTAATTTACTTGAATTACAAAAACAATAATAAGTTTAAAAATCTATTTTATCGAATCGATTGCTTTACATTGGTTTCCATTTATCATATCTCTCATCAATAAATCCAATCATTACTCAATTGGTCGAAAAGTAAATGAAGACTTTGATCGAGACATCGATCGGATGTCTTGTCATTACTTCGCATAAAAAGTCGATTTTCGTGTATTTTTCGATTAAATATTAATTGCAATTATAATAAACAAAACAATAGAAAAGTTATAATCATTTTTGATTCGACACTCAATTAATGCTTAAAATAATGTTTTTAAACATTTTAATGTTTGACTAAATATCCTTTGATTTTCAAATTAATTTGGAATATATTTGGAAATAATTTATTGAAGATTCAGTCAGTCATACAATATATACATTTGTGGCCCCACTCAAGGATTCAATACAAACTATAGACTCACAGAATAGTAGATCACAATTAATGGCACAATCAGTTCGACTCATTTACAGTCTTTGCGGTCATTTACATCCAAACAAATCGAATAAACATTACTTTGAATCACAAAAACAAAGGGAATTAACCATAAAACTCATGCATTGGTTCGTCAGACCTGTTGTCGAACATTGAGTTCGATTAGTCTTTAAAATACTCTTTTGTTTAAATAAAATGAGCAAAAAATCGTATTCCAAACAAAAATTGTTTCAAAATAAGGAATTTTTAATTTGAGCTCTAATTGTGTCCGAAATATATATAATTGTTTAAAATTATGCAAAAGAAGCAAATCTTGTCTGAAAGAAGTCAACAATTAAATGAAATATTAATCAGAAGATGAGAACAATTTCGAGATCAATGCTGTCAATAGTGAAGGCACTTATGAACAGATAGTGTTAAGAAGTGTACAATTTATGCCATCCGAGGGACGAATATAACATTTAGATCTTCAAAGCATTGTCGACCACTTAATCACCGATTCTATCGCTCAGTCATTTCACAAATTGTCTACAAATGAGTTGAGGGATAGAATTGTATATTAAGTGACCAAACAATGAGTTTAATTAGATTTGAAACAGAATTCAGTATTGAGTCAAACCATTGATGCAATTTTGTCAAACATGCGGTCATTACTATCTATTATACCTAATCTTCGGGAATTACCCTTCAATTCAATGCTAGACTAGTCGTCGTTTACAGAATAAAAGCTTAAATTCAATGTTCATTACATTATGTGTTCGAAAGTCTCAAAAAACAAATACAGACTAAAGATATAAATTAATGTTTGGCTATATTTTAATGAGTGTTCTATCGATTGCTGCCATCATTTCATTGTAATTATTGTTTAAACCATTAAAAGGATAACAAAACAGGTGTTTGGCATTAGTCTGGCGCTCATTCAAAGCCAAAGTTGCCTTAATCTATGCTCAAACACCATAATTGACTGCAAGCCTTTCTTTAAGTATAAGAGGAAATTGATCCGAAAAGCGCCGCCAGTTTTCGTCTCCCACCTGATTCTTGAATCCGTGCAAAATCTGTAAATAAGTGAAGAGTTGAAACGATTGCATAGAATTTACTTTGGGATCAAACCTCGTGAAACATTTGTTTGAGGTCCTGTTTAGGGCTGTTCCAGGAGGCCACAGCATCACAAAAAAATATGAATTCATGGACTACTCCACTCGGATTCACTCCAATCATTCCACAGATTCCTCGAAAGGCTGAGTCTTTCTCTTCGTTATCACGAATGTTACGTAAAGAGGAACACCTGAACAGACATTTCATTAATTTAAAAAATAATAGAAATAAACCCAAAGTTTTGACTGTTTTTCACATAAATAAAAAAAATATTAAAAGAAATTCGAAAAATTTGACAAAAAATAAAAAGAATTATCAAATGAACATAAAAAAGGTTGGAATACAGACCAGGGACGTATAAACTGCTGTAACATAGGGGCGACCTCTTCGGGACACACGAGACCCAAACGACCGATTGTTATGGCTATCAATCATTAGTCGATGGATTGATTGCCATTCAATTGACGCAATTTTTGTCAATTTTTAAGATTTAATTATTAAGAAAAAGACAATCAAACGAAAGCCACGCAAATGAATGTGAAAAAAGAAACCATAAATTAATTGAAGACAAGACATAAATAAATCAAAACAGTGTTCGTGTTATTCAAACTGATTGGGGATAAACACATACCTGTGTTCTCGAGTAACGTTTTAGGAGTTCCCGGCTGATTGATAATTGTAATCAACTGAGACAAAACCATCGGTACGTAAGCCTTCATATCGGCGTTGAGTTTGACGGCGATTTCGCCAATAGCCCAGGTCGCGTTATTGCACACCGATATGTACTCAGGCTTCAGATTCTGACCCAAAATTGGCAAAAATTCAGCTAAAATTCAAAAATTGAATTAAACACTGAATCACTAATATACTCATTGTATGGATTGGGGAAAGGGATCAGTCAGTACGAATACTTGGGTTCACACTATTTGTTCAATCTTTTGATTGTTTCATCACTTCTTCCAAATAAATAGGAAAACTATTGAGGACTCACCGATACAGGGCTGGACGTGTTGGAAACAGGCTTTAGTCAGATCACCCAACAGAGCAAAAGAGCTCTGACGAACCTCTGGCATCGGATCCTATAAATGACAAAAACATTAATTATAACAAATATGATTAAGTGATGGGACGGACATACTTGCATACACTGGTAGAGCAGTTGCATTATATTACTCGACATAACTAAAGACTCCATATGTCCGTTAAGACCTTCAGCTAAACCACTCAACAGATCCAACGCTACGATCATAAAGTCTTTATTCGGGGGATCAAACTGTTCCGGATGTTTGGCATTTGCCTATCAAACAAATAATTCAATTCTAATCAATAACTCATTATTTGTCTAAAATTAATACCAAATTTAAATTAAGAGTTTGTTCGACGAGAGACAGACAGCGCCGAAACACTGGTTCGCAATAAGGAAGAAACCCTGACTGGAGGGCCGTCGCTACGGATGAAAGACACTGAAGAAGACAATTGTTAATAAACAGAATTTTGATGTTAACTCAATTAACCTCTAAAAGTGGAAACAAGTCTTTGTCGTCATCTTTGAGCAAATTCCACTTCTGAATGAGTGGAGGCATTAGAAGATTAATATACTCCGGTTTGTTGAGGTGATGGCCCACAGAGTCGGCTAACGTTCCGATCGCGTCATAAAGTATTAAAAGGTTTTTGTGCTGAAAAACAATTTAAAATGAATACAAAAACAAATGAAATCCAATAATACCTGATATTTACTAAATGCAAAGACTAGTGTTTGAAGAATAAATTCTAAGTACGGAACCAATTCAGTGCAGGCCTCCTCTTCAAGAGTGGCGAACGCACTACAGGCCGCCTCCTGTACTCTTTTGTTCGCATCCAATACACGTTTTAAAAGCTATTTATGTCAATAAATAAATTATTTATTCAAATGGCTGTTAATAAAGACCTCAGTCATCAAAGGCTTGAGGAAACTGTCGTGAGGCTGTCCAACCACCCAATGAGAGTATCGACTAAGAGTCCAACATGTGATCGATCGGACCAAAGCTTTCTTTTCAGCCAAACAGGTTATCAAATACGGAACCAATTCCGGCAAATGAGGAACCATTCCATTCATACATCCTATGAGATAAAGCGTTATTTAAAGTCAAGAGATAGTAATGGAAGCAAACCCTCAGCGATGGCGCCCAACGCTAAAACCGCAGATTCTTTAACGACCCAATCTTGATGGAAAAGGGTCTCTTTCAAAATGGGAAGGACTACAGGCAACAGTTCATCGTGGAAGACATTGGCCAATACGTCGAGAGCGGCCGCCGAACACTTGCGAAGATTCCAATCCGATAATGAATTGTCATCAGAATCATCGTCTGAGTCTTCGTCGTCATTCTCTTCCTCGTTGTCCTCCATATGTCTCTGTGCGTGAGTTCTCGACCGATGAAACCGAGGTTTAATATCTTCTTCTTTGTCGGGAATCATTTCGTCCTCTTCGACGTCGCCCTTCAACAGAATTATATCGATTTCCGAATATTTCATTCTTCGCATTAGAATAGGAATCAATCGCGAGAGATGTTGGGACAGAACTTCTTTGCAAATGGGCTGTTCGGCCAAAGAAAGCCAGAATTCACAGGCTTCGAGCGCTACGTTCTCGTCCTGGTCTTGAGTTCGCATAAGCATATACTGTGCCGACGAATGTTTCAATTAATTCTTTCATTTAATTCATTAAAATTAAAAAAGCAATGAAATGGGTTTAAATGATTTGCTATTCTTTCCAGGTCTGAACCTAATGGTCAATAGTGATAACCAGAGGAGCGATTATGGAAAGGGTTGGGCACAGAACCAACATAAAAGACAATAAAGAAAACAAACCTCAATAATATTGTGAATGTGAGGAATGAGGCGATCCATACGGACTTCTAATAACATGACTAACGCTCGGCAGACATTCCGCCGAACCTCCGCGTCTTCATCAGAGGCCAAATGGAATAAGTTCTGTGAAATCGACAATTATTTCATTGAAATATTTGAAAAGATTATAATCAGACCTCAATGAAGGCGTCGATGTGAAGCATCAGAGCCTGAGTTCGACTCATTATGAATTGGTTGACACATGCGATGGCATGGGATCTGATTTTGTTGCTGTTATGAGTGAAAAACTGTAAGAACTTTGGTATCAATATATTGAGGGGTCGGTTGAGAGCATCGCTGTCCAGTACTTCAGAGGAGTCTTCGCAGATCTTTTGGAGGGCACCGAACGCTCCCTCGCAAGAGCTGTAATCGTTGGAATCCAGCATTTGAACCAATCGGGGCAACAGTTCGGGCCAATTGGTCAGTTCCCCCTTCGAGGCAATGGTCGTAATAAGAATGCCAACCGTCGCTCGAATTAAAGGAGAGGCATCGCCCACACTCTCCAGACATTCACTTTTAATAAATTCGGTGACTTCTGGAGGAAACTGATGTAAGTGTGCCCTCACATTGTTCTTCAGTATTAGTCCACTCAAAGAACGAGTCGGTTCATCTAAAATACATTGAAAAAGTGAGCCCACAATAGAGCGGTTCCTCTCATTTACCCTCAGTTTTCAATTTTGTCAAAACAAATATCAGATAATTATTGAAATCTGGAAATCGATTCAATTCTTCCAATTTCTGTAAAATTAAGTAATTTTTAATAAAATGAAGGGAAGATTGAGTGTAGGAATGGCAGACCTGTTGGACTGTCCTTTGAGTCTGAGTATCGGGTGATTGGGATTCACGAAGAAGTTGTAGTATCTGTTGGAGTCCGTCCTCTCGCGGAGTCCACGCCATCAGCATCTTATCAGTCGATCACTCAATTCATTTAAACATTTATTTATTTAATTATTTGTCAATTATTTCAATAGTTTTTGGTTTAATAATAGAAATAATTTCTAATAAATTAATGAATCGATAAAAATATTTTCGATTTTCGGTTTAATTTGTTTAACAGTTTCGACGGCTCTTCGGCTTTACTTTTACCTCGAGTTAAGTCTAATGTAAATAATTTAAGCAAAATATTTGAGTTCAAAATATCATAATTTAATTAACTAATAGTAAAATACATTTAAACTAATTGTTTATCAAAAATGTGTAAAAACATGATTTGCAATACATTTGATTGCATTTAGAAATGGAGTCAAACGAGTCTTGGATTCAATGCTTTTCAATGAAAACACTTTCTTTATTAGACTCTGTTTTTATTCCACAATAGTTTCCAATTCTGTGCACACTTTCCCACAAAACCTCTACTCTTTTTGGCTCTAAGTTTGAAATCAATCAAACATTCAAATCATTTCTAATCCAATCATTTTCTCAGTTAATTAATTGTATTAAAGCACCATGCTCACAATTTATTTTGCATCTTAAAAGTTTGTCCAAGTTTAAAATGCATTAAAAGTACTCAGTTGCAAAAATGAGTTAGAAAATGGTAATTTACCTTGATCAAACTTACCAATTTGAGATTAAATAATATGAAAGTTTCAAATAATTTGGAAAAACAAGAGTTTATTAAATTGCTGTCAAACAAAATGAATGGAATCAGAAGTGACTGAAGAATGTAACCAACAGTTGGTCTGCTTTTGGAGTTCTAACCAATCGATGGATAATTTAAATGTTTGAATGTATGAACAATTGAAGACATTTTACAATATTTAAAAGCATTACATAGTATTACATAAATCTTATGTTTAATATAATTAATAGAATAGTATATAAGTCGATAACAATTGAATGGTTTGTAATAATTAGTATCTAATAATAGTAATAATTAATGTATTGATGGCGACCACAATGATTGGAAGCACAAGGCATAGCGTGAAGTAAACTAATCTTTCAAAACTATTAACTCTAAACATAATCTGTTTAAACAGTTCTCAACAATTGGACTAAATTTGAAATATAGTTAAGAATTACTTTCAAATTGAGGGCACATTTTCTGGTATGTATTTTACGGTTTATATTGTTTTAACATTAATTTCTCTTTAATACGTCAAATAAATCTCATTAATAACAATAATATGGCAGTCATTTAGTTATCAGTTATTTGTGCAAAAAGTTTTGCTAAACTTGTTTTTGAAGTGTTTTGTAGAGAATTGTGTGAATGTATTGAAAAGTTGTTTCAGAAAATGATTTAATTTGTTTGTCAAAGAGTTGTATATAAAAAGCTTTGAAATAAGCGTACGTTTAGGTCGTCTCTGAAATTAATTTCTGTTAACCTTTAAAATGCATACATTAGGCAAAAGACAAAGAATTATACAATTCTTCGCCGGTTTTGCATTTTTGCATTAGTTTATTGTCATTTAGTTTGAAATAACTGTTATTTGTTTTATAATAATAGTCTACGAATAGAAAATACTTGAAATCCCATCATAACTATAATGGAATTTTAATTATATTACTATTGAATAAAAGTTAAGTCAAAAAAGAAGAGAAAAATATTTCAAAAAACAATTTGTTTGAAACAGATTTTCTATTAGTCTTAAGATTTGTTAAACAATTTGTTTTTGCATTTGTATGACAACAACATTGAGCTCTAATTCATTCAATTATCAAATGATTAAACTCTCAATAAATGAAAAAATAGGCCCAAAACTCATTCAATACTTCATTGAATGAAATGAAAACACAATTTTCAGACAATTATTTTGTGGTAAATATGTTTGGAATCGTTATTAATATTATTATTGAGTAATATATTACTGAACACTGATCTCTGCCTTAGGCAGTACTCAACCGTTTATATAATCAATTTTAAGCCAATTAACAAATAATTATATAATTAATACCTTATATATAGATATACAGAGAAAACATCGAAGAAGTGATTCAATTGACGCTAAACTTCAATATAAAAACTCATTATTTTTGGATTCAATTAATTTATTTGTGTTTAAGTTGTGGTCATTTGGGAGATAAGTAATTAAGAGTAAAATCAAAGAACAACACACGAACTCTTCTCACGGAAGGGGTTTGCCTTTTGTGAGTGGAACCCCACCAATAGGTAGTCGTCGTTCTCGTGATCGGCGATGTATTTCTGCAAACAGACAATTCTCACAACAGATCCCAACTCACAACTCATACCTTAAGATCTTCAATGGCTGTGGAAACGTTTATTCGCTTTATTTGTGACTCTTTCCGGAGCTGTTCCACAACTCTTCGCTGTTGTTGTAATGTAGACATAACTGACTGTCGATTGCAATCAAATTCAATTAAATTCAGATTAAGATATCGTTTAAAATATTGACTTTTATAGCGATTTGGATCCACTCATAAAATCAATAAATCTTTTATACTTTGATTTCCTCCAACGGATCGGTTGACCACAAATCGGGTGCTTTTACTTGAATTGCGACCAAATTTTATTCAAATTTATTATTAAAATAATTTAAAAACAATTCAATTGACTGAAGAGTCACTCAAAATGGCTCACAATTTATTCACAAATGACGTACTCTTCCGTACAACCAAAGCTTAGGATGAACTTAGGATGAACTTTGACATTTTATCAATTGGATGACCCAATTTCACGAACAATCTATTGATGCAAAGGTCAAAGGCTACAAATATCATCTCTTCTATATTGTAAACAATTCACATAAATCACCTAGTTGCATTTTCTCATTATAAAACAATGTTGAGAATTAATAAATTGATTTTTAATAGAGAATATTCAATTGGATCCGCAATCGCTATAACTTATAACTTATTTGAAAGTATCTATAAATCAATTGCATTCTTGCATTTTAATGACAAATGTTGAATATATTTCTCCTTGGTTTAGATGGGTACAGATGCGATTTGCCTGCTCAATTAACAATGTTGCATGTTACTATCAAAATACAATATTATGATTATTTTTATGTATTTTATATTCGAAATTCAGACAAATTCTATTTTAGAGTACAACTGATGCTACCAGTGCCTAGACAAATTTAGAAGTAGAATAAAGTGGTTGAAAGCCATTAGAAGTTCAATTCCCTCCTAAAGTTTGAACTGGTGGAATCTAGAATGTGGACTGTGCTGGCTTAAAATTGAGATTTACTGTATTACTGGTTTGATATTGAATTGGATAAACACATTAACGCAAAATAATGTTGGCTAACAAATGACAGAATATCAAAAATTGGTATCCGGTTCTCATTTTACCATTCAGCCAAAAATTGCCCTTGTGCCATTTGAGATAATGGGGCTTTACCAATGGTAAGGACAATATATTTCAGTGCTTTCAACAGAGTCTTACTTAACTCCAAATGTATTGAACAAAGATTTATCCATAATTGACATTTTATTGATTTATAAAGTTGAGCTATAATTTGAAGCCTGTCCACTTTGACACTTTACAAAAGAAATTTAATTTGCAAAGTCTTGACTTAACTAAAAGTTAAAAGACTTTTAGTTCAAAGAGATTCTTCACTTCTTGTGTGAACAGGAAATGAGGATCAATGACAATGAGTGGGACAGTCGGTAGTATTCCATTTATATCAATGCAATGCTTTGTCTTTAAACAAAAGTTTTATTCTGTGCCTCTTCTCTGAAAAGGACTCATTTTTCCGCATAAGGAGTCAAGTAGTGGTGTCCATAGATTTCATGTTTCATATGAGTGAACGCAAAGACTGTGTCATAAAAAGTGCAAAAATTCAACATTCGTTACATTTGTTCCTTTCATTCATCACTTTATAAATAAAAGTGTTGTCAACAGAATTAGTATTTAGAATAAGAGTCGGATATATCGGATATTTCGGTGTTTAACTAAAGAACTTACAACAGATGTAAGAGAAATAAAAGAAAGAGATGATAGTTATTAAAGTGTCGGTCCTCTGCATTTATGCCATGCATTGCTGACAATTTTTATCAATTATGTGTTAAGTCATCCCTTTTTCATTGATACCAATAATCACAAACAGATGTTATGTTTGACAATCAAATTATACTTTGAGTCTAAAACTATAGACATCTCATGAATCAAGTCTTGTATAAGAAATGAAATAAAATTCTTTTGTGTATTGTTTAGTGAATTCATTAGTTTCGCTACAAAACACCTTTTCTATGTAAGACCAGAAAACCGAAGGCGAGCCACAAATTCTATATTTCATACCTCACTCTCCTCTTCGGAATTTATATTTCTCGCAATTTTTGTTTGCAATGAAAAACAAAACAAAAGAATTTTTGAACCAATCGATGATTTCTTGTATACTCAAAGATATTAAAATTGTAACTCAAACCTAACAATTAGTCTGCATTTCATAAACAGAATTGACTCTGGGCCAATAGGTTGCCACTCAGGAGCTTCACTAAGACTTGTAATACTTTTACATCAAATGATAGATTAATAAAATTTTGATTTATTTCTGATTAATTAGTTTGTTATCAATTTATTATTTTTATTAATCGCAAGATTTGAGCTCAAAATATATTAATTTGTGATTTAAAAGTTTGATCGCAACTTATTAATAGTCATTTGTGCCCAAAAGAAAATGAGATATTGTTATAAGAATTAATGTTAGTGAAAGACCTGAAGGGCTTACCATTCATTTTGAACCTTAGTTTTACATTAAAAGAATATCAAATTAAAGGAAATCCACGAATTTTTAGGTCAGAACAAAGTATAAGCAGTGCTTAGAGTCTGGCTTCTCTTAAAGTCTGGCTTTAGATTTATTAGCCGAACATAAATCAGTTTCGTTTCATTAATGCCTTCACTAAAATGTTTGATCTGATGTAACGGTATTTTTCACGCTTTTGTTGCCTTAACTTTGCATATATTCTGTCAAATATTCAAAATATTAGAGATATTTTAAGCCCAACCGTTAGAGTAAATGAGAGATCATTTTCATTAAAGTCATCCGAATTTAATTTAATGAATTAATTTCCAGAAGTTTCTCATTAATTATCAAATGTTACTCTCTTTACACAAAAGAAAACATAAACTTGCTCAAATTGACTCATTCACTGCATTTTTGGATTAAAAATAATAGAACCTGTATTTATAAAGAAGCATGATACAATTTCAATTATCCAGTGAAATTTCTTGGAATGGCTTTAATAACAAAATATATTTAATGGGAAAATCGGTTTAATTTTAAAATTTTCTTTTCTTTAGTTGTTTTTTATTGTTTAGTTTGCGATTAACTCGGATTAAACAGAATATAAGTCGTGACAAATGATTATAATTTTATTTGAAACTCTTTGGGAGAAATGCAATTATAAGGGATTATTTTGAGAAATAAGTCTTCACTTTTGAAAGTTAAAGTCAATTGGTATTAACTCTATGATGACCTCTATTCGGGTTCAGGTCTTTCCCTGAAAACGATAACAACGATAAACCTTAGATCCAAATAATGTAAAAGAGAGTGAAATGATTTTTTACAAAGAAGAAACATCTAGCAAAAAGATAAGTCTTTGTCAAAGACTATCGATGAAACTGGAGTTGAATTTATATTAAGCAGAGGGCAGACAACAGATAGGCTGACCATTTCTCTGCCTATACGTTATCTTAGAGTCGGAAATAGAAAATATCACTTTTGACGAGAAAACGGAAATTAAGAACAAATTCAATAAATGGGAACCATTTGTGAATGTCAGCCAAAAAGGTTTCAATTAAACAAAACAATTTTTGTGGGTTCCCTCTACTACTTCAACTGTGTGTTCATCATAAGATCTATAGCGAGAAAATTGAAAATTCAAGTCATAGCGAGTATGAGATTCGCTTTATTTTATTTTTGTAGTATATTGGAGACGAATAAGGATTTCAGTCAAAGTCTTTAATAATTATCGGCCAAAATCGGTGGAAGAGTGCTCTCGAGTTTCCACTCATTATAATATTCAATGAAAATTCATGTTTTGAGACAAAGAATGAAAAATAAGATAAATTTGAATCTAATTCCTATTATTCTCATTCTTATTAATATGCATAGAAGTTGTTTGGAATTAATTTACAAGAAAACATTAAAATTCTTAACAAACAAGGTCAGATAGGTCAAAAGTGGAAGAGCTGAGAGTAAACGAATAAAACACTAGAGGGCATGTGTTGGCACAAACTTTATTCTGTGCAAACATCTTTAAATCTGTTAAATCTGATAAAAATGAGTTTTAATGTTAAATATTTCAGATATTTGACTATAATTTCAATGCAAATATAAAGATAATACATTAAGTATACCTAGGTTAATGCATATTTTGTCTGGGATTTCGATATTTATATATTTTTCTAATCATTTATTGGTTTTATTTATAAAAAGCCAAACAAAAGATCCATAAAATATATTTGCTTTCCATTGGATTATTGAAAAGAAAAAGTCGTAAATAGAGAACATATTTCGACTAAAATATTTGAGTGCAATTGAAAATGAATTCTGGGCTCATGTTTCCCGTGAGAGGTTGAGCGGTGAAAAACATTATAATTGGCTTTTTATATAATACAAAATATTGATGTGATTAGCTTTTGGGCAAACTCTGTCGCAAACACCAGAGACTAACTCTCATTGAATTTCTGCTCAATTTTGTGCTCAAAATGAAATGACATTTCATTACCAGTTTGTCATTATTTTTGTCTTTTTCCTGCAATTATTGAAACAAAACTAAGAGAGGTTTCGATTTTGAGAAATCATTTTAATGAAGGCATCAAAAGATACTTTTCTGACAAATTACAAAATAGTGTATAAAAATTATTAATGTTTAAGAACCCAAACTTACGTAAGTCAGGAGTGAATCACTTTCCTAAGCATTTTTTGCGCTCTACCATTTCAATTGTTTGCTTGGGGCTATTTTTCAATGCATCCAATGCACATCAAGGGTGGTCGGCCCTCATCTTATGCATTAAATTCATTGCATGATCAGAAATATTCGATGAGATTCTGATCTGAAAAGTGAAATGTTTTTATTTTTCGAATAAAATGACAAAATTTTGTTTTAAATATAACTTGAAATCAGAATTTTTGAGAATATATCTATTGATTGCAATTCTGGTCCAAACAATAAATATTTGTTCAAATATTTGCTCAAATGGTTAATGGTTTGTGTTTTTTGCTTTAGAAAGAGCTCTCAATTATCGAAACCAATTGCTTAATGCCTTACATTATAAGCGTCTCTTTTATTACTTAATCTTTGAAATCAAATCTTAAGAACACTTAATGGTCTTCTCATTGCAGACATACAAACAGCGGTCCGTCCTCTTCGTTTGATGATATGTTTTTCATTCAAACCAATAAATGGTTTTAAAAAAATAATTTCAACAAAATAGGGAATAGTAATGTGAACCCACCCTTTCGATTGAGTGGATGCGTCAGAATGTCATTTGCAGACACTTTTTTCATCGTTTTATTTATGCGGTGCTGTTTTGCAATTCTGGTCAATAACCCAAATGCAGGCATTGCTTCTTAACAACTTTAGCAGACGAACACATATTAGAGGATATATAGAAGCAATGGGTGGCCCAGTCATGAAACACCAATTGCCTCATTCAGTCCAATGCATACCTGAAGCCATTTGCTGTCTATTATATATCTTAAACTTCTTTATCCCTTTTTGTCATCCGATAGTAACTAATATTCAAATAAATTGCTATTGAATTACAAAACACTATTTGTTTTGCGTTTTGTTTTTGATTTCAATGCTTTACTTTAAATCCATAGAAATAGAAATCTTTTCAATGGATCGCAAAGTTTTATTGTGAGAGCAGGTGATTGTTATTCGGTGCTTAAAAGCATCCATGTAATTAATAGGCGTCGTATTCTGATGAATATGAGAGGGGGTTATCATCAATAGTTAACGCTTCTCACGCCTCATGTAATGCACTGCAATGTACAGCATCGAGGAAACAGCTGTGAATGATTCCCAGTGCTGTTCCCTCTTTTGTTGTATTCGGTCCACTATTTTATATGTATTCTCTCTTCGACTCAATAATCAGTGATATCACTGAAGTATGTATTACTTGAGAACACATTTTAATCCAA
>JAQIYB010000171.1:0-14891 GCA_034699325.1 Oribatida sp. Gr-Ori-00743 | reverse complement strand
ACTCGTGAAGACTGGAATAAAGGACCCTTCATTGCTGAAGTTGGTCCGGGACTCCTTTTCAGAAATCCCCGGTCACTTGTGAAGACTGTACTAGAGGACCCTTCATTGCTGAAGTTGGTCCGGGACTCCTTTTCAGGTGTGATGAATGCAAGCAAAACTAATATCACATAAAATGGAAATCAATTGGTTTCCAATACTTTGCGAACACTAATTGACATTTAGATTTAAATCGCTTCTCATTAAAATTCTGTCAAAAGCTTTGCCGCTCGAGTATAGGTCACTATTTGGCGCTCTTATGGTTAGCATAGAATCATAGCATAGACTCATGTTTAACGCAATGCTAAGCCGTTGCCGCTCTTAACACACATTTATTTATAACGAAATGCTAGGCCGGTGCCGCTTTTAATATAGGCCACTAGCGGGCCGCTTATGCCATACATTCATTGCATATGTTAAGCTCATTGCCTATTGGCCGTGGTTTACTGTCTAAAAGTCAATTAAAATCAATTGCATTACAAGCTTTTGGCTTAACTCTAATTTCAACGATAATTAAGGCTTTCGATAATATTTGATAATCTTTTAAAAAATATTTTAGAAGTAATTTTACCAAAAGGTTCGCTGGCTTTTAGAACAGGCTTTCAAAGCCTAAGACAGTGGCCACTCCCGAAGACTCGTAAAATCACCGGTCTCTCAGAGTTAGGCTTAATTTAAATTCGTCGAAGTCTTTGAGCTCAGGCCTCGAAATGAGACTTTTGACGAATTAGTCGTTAGACATGAAATGTAGGAACAAAATAAAGGTATTTCATTGAAAAACTAATTGACGCCAAAATTGTTCTCAAAATTATATACTTTTTAGGCTTCAGATGATTGTATAAAATACTTAAGACATTCGTTCAATGCATAAGTCATACATCAAATGATTTTCCAAAAAGTCATTGATTTCAATGAGAGATCCTTTATATTGTATGTGAAAATGTTTTGCGGGATATTTCGCCGGAATTTGTTTATAGAGTAAAAGTCTAATCACTAGAAACACAACTAAAATACGATAACAATTGGAGTTATGATCAGAAAAGAGAGGCAAATACCAGAGGTCTGTATTTTAAAGGCATTTCAACAAAACTAAACTAAAATGCTTTCAAATCTTAAAATAAACATTTGAGTGAAATATATTCTTACTTTTCAATCAAAATTCCTGAGGAAAAACCTGGTGAAGAACAAGAATCGGGTGTGCGGAGAGGGAGGTCCGGTTTGGGCGAAAAGTCCAGACTTTTCACAGTAATCGATACAATAGTTTTGCCGCTCAAAAACTCACTCAATATTACTGTTCGTCTTTAATTGGAGTGAAAGGCTTTGTGAGAAAAACACCAAAACCTACCGAAACGCTTATTGGCTCACAATTAAGAGTACTTTTACCCGAAATGAGGTCATAAATGATAGAAATGGACACAAATTAATGACTTATACGAACTCTTATATATTAAAAACTCGACAAATGAAGAGAAGTGTAAAAGTTATTAATTTATAAATGGCTGATAATTGTCACACATTTAATGTAAATTCAATATTAATTCTTATCACGAAAATCCCGACGAACTCGAAGACGAGACACTGGTCACTATGGCCGACAGTCAGAACACTAGCAGTACTCACACCTACAAGACTCAACTTAAAAATGAGGGTCCTGTGGCAAAGAGACGGCCAGTGCTCTCACTTAAGGCCATATGGTGTGCATCTGTGTCTCGTCATAGATAAGAGTGACAGAGATTTTAGACCAAAAAGTAGTGTTGTATTCATTTTTTTATTTAGGCCTGGAATTTGTCACTACTAAGAGTGACATTCGTGTGAATGTTTATAATATTAACCATGGTACAATAGCACCTGTTTATTATCTAAAATAAAAGACGTCACGAGAGTTGCATAAGTGAGTGTGTGTTCACAGTAGTCGTGTGCCTTCCTATCCGGCACATATTGTAATCAGTTTTATGGTCAATCATAAGACTCCGATAACTAAATTCCGAACAAATGTTTCTGTTTTTCCTTATTTCCAATCAAATCAAAAATAGATTTAACTATTTTATCGAAAATTAAGTATTTTTAGAAATAACCTTGTTACAAATTAGCTAATTTGAGCTAGTTAAATTAGAAAACAATTCAATGTCTATTCAATGTTTAGAACAAATCACAAAAGATTTTATGAATCAATAAAATATTTAAGGATATCATTTGAAACAATAAAATAAAGATTTCTTAAACTTTTTATTAGTTTTGAGGGGAAAATAAGGCAGATTTCAGTCTCCGTGTTTGCTGGGGTATCCACTTTCATTTAGACCATGATAATTAATTTAAGTAATATCTGTTTCTAAATAAACCTGCAAGTCTTTCATGTCTTCTCGAAATGATTACCTAACTTATAAAAAGGTCTATTTTCTAAACAATTTCATTTCTAAATAAGTCAAATATTATTTATTGAAGAACCTTAAAGTCTACCTTGGTCTTTCATCAAATTTGCTGCGCTTAATAGCATCAAATTAAGCAAATTAATTGCACCCAGTCAAGTTATTTACAGTTATATTTATTATTTGGAAAACTATTTAAGTGAAAGATTTAATTTTTTTATTTCTTTTAATTCTGAGAATTGAAGACAAAAACAATTAATAAAATTATTGAAATAATTCGCTTCATATCATTAAAAATAGGATTAAACACATTTGCAAGAGAAATGGTTAAATCCCGGTCCCAGTCATTCAAAAGTGTTAAAAGCACTAAAAGTCAGACTCAGTCCTTGTCTTCCTTCAAACATACAATCAATGATATCAAAAAGGAAGGCTTTGGTAAGTGTTTTGATCGGCACTCCTCAGATGGTGGTGTGAATAGTGAACACACTTTTGATATTCTATTTTCTCATTTAAGCTGGTATTCCGACCCGATTTGTGGTGGTATTAGTGGCCGCCATATCCAATACCTTGTCATATACAATAAGAACCAATATGAGTGTCACCATAGTGGCCATGGTCGATGGCACCGGACTTAAACAAGTCAATCAAAACAACTCATATACACCCGTAGATCTGAGCGATACCTGTCCTTACAATGAAACGGAACATGGTACTAAAAAGGATGTCAGTCTTATCTCGTTTATGAAATGACCAAATTTTGACACTTATTTTACTTTAAAAGTATGGAGATTTTATTTGGTCCGAATCTATGCAGGGTCATATTCTGGGCAGTTTTTATTATGGTTATATCGCCACTAATATTAATGGTAAAATCAATTCTGAAATTCTGAGTTCAAAGCACTTAATTTTTTTTCTGAAAAGGCGGACAAATGGCCGACATATTTGGCGTAAGATATTTATGTGGTTTTGTAACCCTTTCCTCAGCTATCCTTACGTTCTTAACTCCTGTAGTTTCCTATTGGAGTCCAATTGCTTTGATTATTCTGCGTGTTATAACTGGATTGGCTCAGGTACATCTAATTATTAGGTCTTCCAAATTACTAAATATATTCATTAATTTTCAGGGTATACTTACTCCGGCTATTTATGCGCTTCTGGCGCAGTGGATTCCCCGCCATGAGCGGGGAGTTGTTTTAGCTTTGATCCAAGTTGGGGGTAACTTCGGTGCTGTTCTTGCTATGCCTCTGTCGGGCTACCTATGCAAGAGCGGCTTTGCAGGAGGTTGGCCCTCCGTCTTCTATGTGATTGGCATTTGTGGTGTTCTATGTTTTTTTGTTTGGATGTATTGCATATACGACTCGCCCGCAAAACATCCCCGCATTAGTCATAAGGAGTTGACATTCATTAGTGAAAACATAAACGTTTCGTTCATTAACGCAGAAAAGGCCAGAATAAAAGTGATACCCTGGAAGTCCATTGCTCTGTCACTTCCAATGTGGGCCATAGCAGTGGCCAAATTCTGTGGTGCCTGGGGAAATCTTATGCTCATGTCAAAACTTCCGACATACTTAGAATCGGTACTTCATATGGACATAGAAATGGTGAGACATTTTCAAATCATTTTGATCAATAATATTCAAAAATTGTACTTGATGTTTACACTCACATTAGTCTATAAATGAATGAAAGAGATTCCATCATGGTTATTTCATTTTGCATAACAGATTAAGTTTATACTTAATTGTTTCCAATTTTTGTTTTAATTTTTTAGTCTATTAATCATTTGGCAAATTATGACTCATTTGGAGTAAAAACAATTTATTGTCTCATTATTTGGTCGAAGATTTTTATTTTTATTTATTATTATTTTTGAACGAATCTCAATAATCAGTCGTTTAGATAAGAAGACACCCATTTTTAGCACTTCTTTGCCAATTATTTACACTTTTTTGTGTTTTTTTTCGGAACGAAAATCAATTAAAATAAATAATAAAATGTATTTTGGTTTTGAAAAATAAGAAATATCACACTTTTGTCAATAATTTAGATAAACTTAAATCAAATTAATTTTAGACACATTTCATTGCTTTTGGAGTTAAAGGTTTAAATTAAGGATAAACTCTTTAACCATAAAATTTGCTGAATTGAGACCAAGAACAAATTAAAGTTAATAGCATTAATAATGCATTTATCATTCCTAAGTGAGCAAGGAAATAATTTTACGTAACTTTAGAATTATGTGTGTAAAATTGATTAAACTATCTAGCATCATTTGTGTCTTTGAATTAGAACGGAGTGATAACGGCTGTCGTTTATGTGGCTCTCAGTGTTTCCCTCACATCATTTGGATTTGTATCGGATTGGGTCGGAAAGAAAAGACTAATCGGAGACACTTTGTCTCGAAAAATCTTCGAAACAATAGCTTTAGGAGGACCCGCCATATGCCTCGCACTAATACCTTTAATGCGGTGCGATTTGACGTTCGTTATTGTCTTATTAGTGATTTCAATGATAATATTTGGTCTGAATGCTGGCGGCGATAAACCCATTGTGGTTGACATTGCACCCGACCACTCAGGAACTATATATGGTATAACTAATGCTATCGCAAGTTTACCAGGAATTCTGGCCCCGCTCTTTGTCGGATACTTCTTGGATGGAAAGGTATAACCATTTTATAAATAAGTCATTTAAAGTGATTTATGACTCATTTGTCTCCAAAGTATGGAAGTCTTAATCAATGGAATATTGTATTCTATTCTTCGGCCGGAGTTTACATTTTTGGTTTAGTATTCTTTCTGGTATTCGGGACCGCACAGCCACAGTCTTGGGGTATAATCGGAGGCCGATCTCGTGGCACAACTCTGGCATCAACTTACGGTCGATCCCGAGGTCCGACATTCTCATCAAGCTATAAAAATGTCTCGGCTCCTCCAACAGCACCCTCTACTCCCCGCTCAGCACTTAAAGACACCAGCAATAGGGATAGCTATACACAAAATGTCTTTTCCATAACGTTTGCTGACTCTGACAAACAAAACCAATCGCAGAACGAAGAAGGAATGGACGATCAGATGGACGACAATGAAGAATACTTTGACGAAGAAGATAATTACCAATACTTTAAAGAAAGGCGTTTCAGTATTTTTCCGATTCCCTAAACATTTTCTAATAATTGTTTTCAAAGTCATTACTCTTAAAGTCTGTTAGAATTCATAAAAGAAAACGATTATTGTATTCAATATTACAATACATACATAATATTCATTCAATTATTAATATTAAAGTCTATTACTTAATGAAAAAATCTGTTATAAAGTTATAAATAAAAATCCATTTCAGTAAATATTTTTCTTTTCTTTCTCACAATTTCTCAAAAAAGTCTATTTTTAGCTCATTCTTAGTCTTTAGAGACAACTCTATTAGCAAACTCTTAGAGGGAGAATCTGTCCGTTAATGGAAGTCTTCAATGTGACCTTAGATGAATTACGTGAATTCTTTTTCAACAAGGTAGACCAGAATAATTCCCCCAGTAAGAATTAAAGTGTATGTGACAAGAGTTATAAATTGTAAGATTTTGATATATTCTGGCACAAATCACTCTTCAAAAAAGGATTTACCCGATAAAGTGCTTTGATGTCGGACCGAATGACGTCCGAAATGACGTCAACCGATTGGACTTTAGATAGAAGTCCAGGAGTTTTATCTTTTTTCACAAATTGTTAAATTAAAAACATAAGTTATGTCTGAAAGCAATTAAACTTTTTCTTAAGTATTTAATCTGTTGTTGAAATGAGTTCATCCCACGAATGACTCGCTTTTAAATTGTTTAGTAAAGAGACAAATGTTTTGTATTCCTATCAAATTCATTAACATTTCAATCAATTCTTTTAAAACTAACAAATGTTTGGTTTTTCTAAATTATTTGCATATTTTTCGCTTTATTTGTTGACAAATATAATAATAACGATAATTACATAATAGTTGATCCGAAGACAATATTCGGGGACAGGTATTCAAAACTATTTCCAAAATAATTATGTAAAATGAATTCTAAAAAAGGTCCTGCTAAAAAATAAGAGTGAATTACCAGTCACACATTTATGACCGATAATTCTTTTTTTCGCTTTTATTGAACCTGTTCCATTAATACTCCAAATTATTTTTCTAATATTAAGATGGACTTTAATTTGACCTTGACAATTTTGACATACCTGACATATTTCTCGAATTATGTAAATTTAAACTTCTATGACATTTTCATAACCTCTAAAATAAAAATTATATTTTTTGTGTTTTTCCCCAAATATCTTAACTTAAATAATGATGTCGTCTCATCAAGTAACTAATTTCAAAGTTTTATTGTTTCTTATCAGTGATGGGCAAGGTGTGTGTATCATAAAATTGAGTCAGATAAGATTATTAATTGGGGGAAGCAAGTTTAATGAATTCCTTTGTAAATAAAACAATTATTTGTTTTTATTCGACAATATTTGACTTAATTTAGTAAATATATTGGAGTCAAAAGAATTTTGAATAGAAATCTTTAATAAAGAATTTTTGACTAAAATAGATGGAGAGGTAGAGAATGAGTAATATAAAAATTGAAAACATGCAAGGAGAAGTCTTCCGAGTAATCACTTGTAACTTCAAAGTCGGTCTATCGATTAAAGAGCGAAAAATTAGGCAAAAATAAAATTAATTATCGTTTTGTTAATAGAATTTTTAAGTAATTGTTTTAAGAATAATTTCCTCGGATTTCACAACTATTAGACATTTGTATGATTTGGTTAAGTGAGTAGAAGGCGCTCAACGATTTAAATGTGAGCCTCAAAATGAATTATTAATGAGCAAAAATCTGGTCGATCTTCAAATCTGATTACCTTTTGGAAAATTGAAAGAATAGTCTCTAAATTATCCGGAGAGACAATGACCTTGGAATGAGACAAATCATTGACTTAGAAAATTAATGTCGAGACAGAAGATGATCGACAAATAGACTGAATGTCGAAATAGAAAACCGAAGATAAATGTCAAACACGTCTAATATACGTTCATTGGTTGAGAAAGAGGTTGACTTTGCGCTCCCGGTTGATATTGGATTGAAACTAGCTCATTTCTATCGATTTGATGCAAATGTCTTTCCGATTGATTTTAAGCTATTGAAAGGTTACAAAATCTGACTTAGAATAAAGGTCAATTAGAAAATTAATTTCTGGTCTTGTTTTATCATTTGCCTCATTTCCTCAGTTTATCGATATTTAATGATTAAAGTGAAGACAATTTTTGATCTTTTATTCAAAAATAAAATTTAATTTCAATCGATTTCTACTTAATTCAAGTCATTTAAAAGTTTAATTTCAGAAAAACAAAAGTGAGTTAAGGATTAAGTGTTAGCCTAAGGGGTAAATCACAGTTTAGATTCAAATTCTACCTAGATTGATAATATATTTCAATAATCAGTAAGTATTTGATAAAAACTCAATTCTATTCTCATTTCTCTATTATTCTATTACTCTATCAATTCTGACTCAAATAAAAAGTAGTCTTCACTTCTATGTATTTCAAGCCGTTGTTTCCCACAGTCCACCCTGCTGCTATAAAGCACTTGGTTAGTTCTCCAAATGATCTATTATACGGAGAGACGGAGTGGCAAGTTGAAAGTAGTCAATATTGATACGAAAGATATGTTGTTATCGTTGATAAATGAGTAGTAAAAGTCAAAAGTGTTGGAAAAGTTTCCTACAAACACATGTAAATGTGTAAAAAGCTGTTAATATAGAGGAGAGAAGTCAACACATTTCCCCTTTAAATTTTAAATCGATGCCGTCCTCTAAACCGTATAATCTTTCAATGATGAGAACGGACTAATCTTTAGGAATAAAAGCGCTCAGGTATAGTATAGTATGTTTCTTAAGTTGGTTACCACTGAAATGTTATACAACTATAAAAACTAAGCGCGAGTCCAACTTTTTAACCGATTTGCGATTAAAATAGTGTTGAAAATAATAAATAGAATTTCAATAATAAAAGTCAACAAATTTATTGACACAATTGTATCTCAAATCGGTTATAAAGTTGGACTCGCGCTTAGTTTTCATAGTTGTATAACATTTCAGTGGTAGCCAACTTAAGAAACACCCTATAGGTATGTATCATTGACTCAGGTTCTTAAGTGTTGTCAAAAACGACTTGGTCTGTAAGACATGTTTCCAGACATTTGCAGAAACTCTGAACTAAAGTAATATATTAATTGTAGCAAAATAATTGATCCTGACATTTTTATATTGTAGTAAAAATATGCTTAACCTAGTTTTGACACCTGTTCTCCGACACAGAATTTGTCAACTGATGCCATACTTCACGCAAAGCACGTGTTTTACTAATTCTGTTAAATTTGTTTATATTATGATATATTCAAAAATTGTTTATCATTTGAATATTTGATTCATAAAAGCCTTTATGTTTAGAAAATATGTCTACAAAAACAAAAAACTCTGAATTTGATAAGTCTTTGACGGGAAATAAATATTTAATTTCTATAAAAATGGTATATTTGTGTGTAAATACACCGGAATTTTCACCGATAATCGCTTCATACTTATTATCAGCACTTTATTAGCACTTTAAGTGCAGTGGATTTTTGCCAATTAATATAAATTATTCTTTTAGGCAATTTTGTTAGTATCAAGATTAAGATTAATCAAGATACTCACCAATTTAAGGAACAAGAAGAATTTCAAATTTGGCAGAAAATAGTTTTCTCATTCAAATATTAGCCGAATGAGGAAAGCCGTTTGTTTGATTATTGAACTTGCAAGAATTTGTTCTAAATATAGTTGAATTAATTAAGTTTATTCTGAAAACATGTTCTTAAATACTAATCCAAAGTAAAGAAAATAATGTTGAATGTCATTGAGTAACCCATGTCCTTTATCTACTAATAAATGTCTAATACATTAGAATTGAATCACAATTAAGTTTTGAATTATTTATTTCTATTTCGATATTTATTCGATATTTTTGCGGATCGTCTCAAACGGCTCTATTGAAGAGCGAATCCAAATGTGTTTACTATTTGTCATAACTTTGGTTCAAACTATTAATAAATTACCCGAAAGTGATTTGCAATGAAATGCTACTCAAATGATTAGTTCTTCAATGAATTGATTCAATTTCACCAAGGTCAACGTCAGAATAAGTTTTGTCTAAGTTTGAAGTAATTAGTCTTAGATTTACTAACTTTTGTCTATTTCTCAATTTGTATGAAAAAATATCTTCAATGTTAACAATTGTTATAATTATCGCATATTTCTCAACACTTCCAATAATTTTGTTCAATAATAGCAGTGCTTTTTGGGTGCAATTTGTCTGTTGAATGACTGGAGCGCTATTCTGTGTTTAGCACTGCCAACAGCTCAGCATAACTGAGTCTGTCTCTGAGAAAACACAGACAAGAATTGAATTTCTCATTTTTTCCACTAAAAGGCATTCATTTTTGATATTTTGAGCTCAAATAAAGTGAACAAAATCTAGTCCTCTGCGAAATCAATGAAAGAGTCCGATCCTCTCCACAAATAGGACCGAATTAAAGGGAATTCAAAATTGTTGTTAACATTCCTCACAAGAAATAAGAGAATTTGTTTGCGATGTCTGTCATCTATTATGCCATTAGACCGTACTATACGTGTATGTGTTGTGCAATGCCTTTAGTCTGTGTGGCTCTTGAATGGCACAGAATACACCGATGCCATAGATTGCAAACCAAGGTTTGCGTAAATCTGGTTGAGTGAGAGCACAGGCACTTTTGCACAACCGTCGTTTCATATCTATGGCAAAGCATTTTATTTTGAGTCAAATCGAGAGATAAACAGAACAGAAAACACGAGTTTTTCACTGACTATATAGAAGTGAAGGGAGACCTGAGCTCAGCCTAAAGAATGTATTAGTGCGCAAAATACAGAAACGTGTAGTAGGCTGTTCCCTTCCACAATCGTCCTTGTCTATGACGTTACGCAATGATGATGTAAGCACGTGCCAGTGGCTTAGCCACTACAACTAATCTTGCTCTATTTGAGCCAATTTCACTCACATTTGTTTTCCTCTTACCTCTAATACCAGACATTACCTAGCACTACTTGTTTACGACCCGTGTTCTGGGCGTGTGCTAGATGACTTACGCCACTTGACTGGAGCGTAAAGGCAAGGTGTAATAAACCTTGTTACCTTGGTATTTCCTCATAGTATTCTATGAAACTTTTTTGCACAATACTTATATCTCATCAGTTCTGCAAAACAGAGCTCTAACTCTTCATTTGACTTATTTGTGATTTTTGGTAATCAATTTGGGCTTCAATTCAAACAATATTTCATTTCAATTAAATCTCAACAAAACTGAGTTTATTTTAAGTTTAATTTTCGACTCATTATATCGTTTATTCAATTGGCGGTCAAAACAAGAGTTCAATGTTTATAATGCAATGCATTAAATGTGTTATTATTTGCCAATCGATTGAATCCAATAATTTTGTTTTGCTTTAATCGGAAATACACTTCTCATCTACGGATTGAAGAGTAAGTATTTGTCAATGTTCCTAGCTACTTCTCTAATTATCAATTAATCTGAGCGATAGTTCCGCGGATTATTTCTCTAGAAATTAGGTCTTTCTATGAATTATATTGAGTTCAGAAGTTTTCTCAATTCAATTGCAAAATATGTTTGAATTGATTTCACAATTGTTGTCAATGAACTGAATATTAAGAAATTCATTAATTCTGATCAAGATAGATTTTTAAACAAGTATATCTGATTTCAAAAAAGACTTAACCTGATTAAAGCAACCTAGAAGCTTATTACTATCGATATTTCTCTTAACATAAGCTTTCATTCAAAGAAATTAGCAAGATTATTTCCTTAAATTATAAATATACCACTTTCATAAATATCTGTTATCCTCTTAAACTATTTGATCTTGCCTATCAGCTTATTCAGATATAATCAAGCTCACTTTTATAAACCAAAGTCATTTGAATAAATGTGGACATAATTAAAGATATTAGAAATTTAAAGAGTCTTTCAATGTTTGTATTAAAGATGAGAAGACTATTAGACCATTAGATGATTAGACCATGGTCAGATCAGATCAAATAATTAATGGAAATTTCTCTTTCATTTAAAATTAGATTTCGACACAAATTGTGATAAACCGCGAAATTTATTAATAATTTTCGTCAAAAACACGAAAACCATTCAATAAACTGAAAAAATCGATCAAATTCTTAAGGAAAGAGTAATAAACTCTGAGAGTGAGAGCCATCGCACAAACAGTGAGGAAAGGGAGCAAAATGACGAGCAATACAACGCTTAATTCAAAGCTCTTGTATCTGCCGTTAAGGGAAGTCCAGATTTATTTAAATAATTTGGAGGCAGAAAACGAGAAATTGAAGTCCGAATTGACCACATTTTCCCGATTCAATTGCATTTTGGAGAACATCCGCCGGTCCTCTAATAAAGGCTTCAACGCATTGCAGGTCATCGACAGAAACAAGTCGTGTGTTTGTAATGAACACCTGAATGGACCGCTCAGACGTGTGGCACAGGAGGCGGATATTGAGCTGCGCGTATGGCAGGAACAGTACGACAAACTGATGCTCAAAACCAAGCAAGATTATATGGCCACCTATGATGATGACAACCGATCGGCCAGTCTTTCGCCAAGAAGTTCCAATGGAGTCTCATCGCCGGTTCAGGGCGTTCACAGTCCCGAACCCGAAGCCTCGATGTCTTCAAACAATACGAATGATTCGAATTATATGTCAAACTTGGGTTTGGGTTCGCGAACCGCTTCCATCAGTTTAGACAATTCGACCAATGATTCCGGTTTCAGATCAGACTTTAGTGAAAAGTCAGACCAAAGTCCGATTAAAGACAAACCAAATAACTCGGAGACGACAGGCATTCGATTTATGCCTACACCAGAAGAGATACCGATCGCCCCCTCAACGCCTTTAGTTGTTTATGAGTCTCGAAAGGACAGTCGACTAGTCTGTGATTGGCCAAACTGTAACCGAGTCTTCTTTAATGAAGATATACTCACTCATCACCGCAGAAACCACATCCGGAAGTCAATCTACTCGTGCGAGTTCTGCAGCACAAGGCTTCTCAGCAAAGATGAATTGGACAATCATATGAAAAAGCACATCCTTAAGACTGAGCCCGAATTCGACAAAGACCAGGAGGAGGCGGAACTGATCATTGAAGAAGAAGAGGAAGAAATGATACAAAACGACGACCATATCATAGACATTGAAAACTCTTCAGAAGCGGTAAATTTGAGTAATAAGTCACAGAACACTGTGTCCACACTTAACCCGATCTCAGCACTGAATAACATCCAACAGCGCTCAGAATTTGCAGACAAAAATCCTCTCACATTTCAAACTGTTCTTTACGAAAGACTTACTGCTAAGTCATCGCCACCGCCACCGCCTGTCCAGTGTTCGAGCATTCAAATGGAAGACACGTCTAAAATGAGCTCGCTAATGAGAAACAACGACGAGTACAAGCGAACTAGATACTCTGGTGTGGGCCGATACCGGTGTCCATGGCCCGACTGTGGCTATACTCCGCACTTTTTGCGTGATCTGCGCCGACATATGTATAAACATACGGGCGATAAGAAACACAAATGCGATTATCCCGGGTGTGAATTTGTGTCCGTATGGAAGACCTCACTCTTACAGCACCAGAGGAAAAAGCATTTTGCAGTCAATCCTATCAACATATTCAATAACAGAATTGCGGTCTAATTCTGAGTGCGTTTTGTATTAATTTGTTTTGCATTCAGTTATTGTTCTCTTCATTAAAACAAATCTTAGGTTTTATCAGATTTTCAATCATTTGTTTGTTTTGTTATTATTTTGATTATTGAAACAAAAGTTATATTTTTCTTTCAATTAAATAATTTTGAATTTATTTGAGTTTTAATCAAATTTTATTTATCGGGTCTTCTGTTTACGAATTGATAAATGTATAAATCAGTTGTGAAATAATTATAAACATTTCTAAAGGAATGTTGAGTCGATTGAAACAATTTTAAAGATTATATAAAACTTAAACTCAAAGCCAATTAATAATTGTTTACTCAAAAAGTGAAGACAAGAAAAATATTTTTACAAACTTTATATCGAAATGTTATCTAATTTTGACTTTTGAACGGAGAGAATATGTCTTCAAAGTTAAGCTCCGGGTTTGTCATACCTTTACTTAATTGATAACTGATTTTAATGGAAAAGTGATTCTGAAGTCAATTCAATGTCAGATTTCGCAGATTTTGCCGAAATATTTATTTAATCGATAAGAACGTTGTATTTTGTGGTAATCAATCAAATTGCCTTGATTATAATATTAGACAGAGAGCTGTTCCACTTTTTTCACAAATTGATTGCAAAATCTCTGAGATTTATATTCTGAATAAATTATTCAAAATATTTGTTTAAAGCAAAGAAAGTGATTAGAATTTTAATCTGTGAAATGAAATTGTGATGAAATCTATTCTATACTCGATATTAATGAGAGAATTCTTAAGACTGAGATTTAATTATTTTCTGTAAATATTGTATAAATGCATAATTGTTTTGCTCATAAATTAAATGTATTATTGTATTCTCAACTGATTTCTCCAAGTGATTAGCTTGGCAGTTCTTCAACCATAGAGTTAAAGCGGCAGGTTTATTGACTGTTCCAGGTTTGTTTATGTTTCAAAAGAAATGATATATTTATAACATTTTATACGAATTTTATTCATTTGTTTTGAATGAAAGACAGAATTTATTTTCAAAGTCTTTGCTGTAATTCAGTGTTAATGTAAAGTATTGTAAATATTATTTGATTCCCAAAATAAAAACTATATTACAAATTAAACTCGATTATAATTTGGGCTCTTGGTATGTTTGGCATAACCTTAGCAGAATTCTGTCATCTTAAGTAATACCGGTTTCAACTAGAACAAATGGGAATTCCACGCAAAATTTATCCGAATCTTAATTAGAAGCTCAGAATCTTAATTAAGTTAATTGCTGAATATTCTTTTTATAAATTGGCAAGGCAATATACCATTTCTATTGTTAGGGAATTACTACTATTTTTAAACACGGCTTTCAATGACAAATAATTTTATTAATTTTTAGTTTTATTAATTGCACAAAAAGATTGTTCAAAAATAAAACTTGAAAGTTGAGTCTGACTATTGTGAAATGGGAAATGTATGCGTCAAACATGTAATCCTTGACCTGAATTATATCCAAAAAGGAGTTTTGTTTTTTAAACAAAACTGTCGTTACGTTTATAAAAGTGATTAATTAACAATCCATCAGATTATTTATGTATTAAATGTTGCTAGGATCATTTAATAATTAAGTTAGCAGCTTAAGATCACCAGAACCATTTTATTAGTAATCACAAAAACCTCGAAAAGATCTCAATTATTTGAC
>JAQIYB010000170.1:0-14898 GCA_034699325.1 Oribatida sp. Gr-Ori-00743 | reverse complement strand
GAGAGAGAGAGAGAGAGAGAGAGAGAGAGAGAGAGAGAGAGAGAGAGAGAGAGAGAGAGAACAATCGAATTGAGTCGAAACGACTGAACAGACAATTTTTTGGCTGCAATTGTTGGCAATTTTAAGGGCAGTAAAAAATGCGAAATTGAAAACATGTTATCGATTCGTTAAAATATATGCAAAACCGACGAAATTCAGTAAAAATATTCAATTTATTTAATCTAATATTGACTTCAAATATGAAACTCAACTCATATCACAATCTTAGATGAATTGCAAATCTGAGAACTTATTTGACAAATAGTGAGATATTTGAGTAAAGCGTCTCAAATATAAAATATTCAAACGCCAAGGTTGATGACCTGCTCGCCACCACATTCTCCAAATTATTATATATTTCCTCTCTTTGCCGCCACTTTCTGTACCGACAGTCACTAACATCCATAGTCTAAGCTCTACTCGAATATATGAGGCTGAGCTCGGATTCAGTAAAAATTCTAATAGTAAGAGCACATCATCACTGCAATGCCTAATGCCTTATGCAAATAATAGAGCTCTGAAATAGAATAAGAGGGGAATATCAGATGCAGAGGAGATGCAAAAAACTGACTGAAAGCACAGTCAGAGCTGAGAAATAAGTATGTGAGGGGCACATAACAGATTGGATACAGTGAGCTCAGCGTAATTGCTAACTTAGCCGTAAAGGATACTCACTTACATAGCACGCGATATGCTATCCATTCAGTGCGTATATTACAGGTGCTCTTCAAACCAGAACTCAGAAATAGGAATATTGCAAACGAATAACAAATAAGTTTAAGAATAAGTGAATTGAATATTTCGTTTTCAAAAATACACACAAATGTCTGTCTTATTATTTTATATGATTTGCCGAACATTTTATTGAAAATCCAAATATAGATGAATTGCATACATATCTCAAATAAAAGATTTCAATGAAAACACAGATTCAATGGAATGCTATGAATAGCGAAATGAAAAATCATTGAAATGATAAAAATCAGTCTTCAATATCAGGGTTTTTGAATATTATTGGAGACTCTATGCATAGATTGGATCGCAAGATATCCAACTATTATAATAAGAAAATACATTTCATGTCTTCAGATATCAAATATTTTTATAGATCTAAAAATTGAATCCATTATTATATTAGTTTTTGCATAGTTTTGCGATACATAACAAAATATGTCAAACAATATAAAATTCTTTAAGAGTTGTCCGAGAATTCCAATTCACTAATACTGACCAATAGTTTCAAAGATACTTTTAATATCTATATTTCGAATAAAGATTAGAAAAGATTTAATCAAAAACCAAATAAAAGAATATTCTGTTCAGTAATCAAACTTTATATTGAATTCTATACATCAAAAACATATTAAAGTTAACAAAACGAAGAAAACTATTTTTATTTGTTAATCATAAAAGTTTATTGAATATTCTCATCTAGCACATATTTTATGAAATGATAAATTTATTCTCTGATTCAAATTTCATCAATTGACCAATTAAATCACCTAGGGAATTTTTTTAAATAATTTGTACGATAATTAAAAATTTAAAAATACTATTGGAGTATAAGGACCTGGATCATCATACGTCTCATTTGAATGAGCAATTCGTATCAATTGATTAAATGTAATTCTCTAGAAAGTCATTGGCCGATATTCGGGGACAGTTTCTTTCAGCGCAACAGTGAATGAAGAAGTGGAAGTGATTTACAAAAGGAAGCCATTTAGCAATGATTCGTATGTATGAATGAATAACAACTTTTGCGGCTCCAATGCATTCATATATCATATAATATATTACTGAAGACAATCTGAAAGAGATCTCAAAGAGATTTTTGTCTCCTTTGCTATTCTTATACTCAATATATCGCAAAAGACATCCAAATATAATAATCTAATAGCATATCATTTATGGATATATTCTGATTTTGATAGATTATATTTCGATTCTAATTCTGTTCTTTTTTAAAATAAGCAGGCCAGGTTAACAAATGAAAGCTAGATGCTTTGCGCACAAAACCAAGCATAAAATATTTTTGAAATAATGAATTTATAAATTTAGTGGAAAAGACAATTTTGAGG
The DNA here is from genome assembly GCA_034699325.1 of Oribatida sp. Gr-Ori-00743. Classification (NCBI taxonomy): domain Eukaryota; kingdom Metazoa; phylum Arthropoda; class Arachnida; order Sarcoptiformes; species Oribatida sp. Gr-Ori-00743. The sequence goes on along the minus strand of JAQIYB010000170.1, from coordinate 12,781 downwards.
GAAAGCCAAACATTATATGCATAACAAATGCTTATTTGTGTAGAAAAAGCATTTGTTTGAAACAATATATCAAATTCGGTGCTTTAATAGCAAATATCCATATATTGCATGTATTGGTAGTCGACTATAATAATAGTTATGAAAGACTATTGGAGGCAAAGCCGGAGATGAAAACAATTCGTATGTAAACTATTGGTACTATTGGTATGCAATGAACCAAAAATGCAAAACACTTTCTCCAATATTGTTGTTAAGCTTTCCAACAAAAATTTCTTCTCTTCTTATTTCTATGCAATAGAAGTAATTTGTATGCATTCTTGTCTCACATTCAAAACATGTCTTCAGTGGTATCCACATGACAACAACACAGCATAAATTGTTAGCGCAGTATATGGCTCTTCCATAGATATGGACTATGGCTAGCCCTGGACTTCTATTGCTTGTTATTTCGTTGGATGAGATGGAAATGCATATTAAAGGCACAAAAGCTTTGCATAGCATTATCTCTCTCTCTCTCTCTCTCTCTCTCTCTCTCTCTCTCTCTCTCTCTCTCTCCCTATTTTCGATATCGAATATCTGGACATAAAACTAAAGAGAATTGTTTTGTCAGAACAAATGAATGCAAAGGAAAAGACAGATAAGAGGGAGATTCAAGAATAAAATTCTGTGCTTTTATATTGAATAAATTGCCAGTCTACTTTTATATTCATTTTTATATTTTCTCGTTCCTTCACATTTCATTATTTTCTGAGATATACTCATAAGAATATTCTTATATTTATTATAATAACTTATATTTTCTCGAAAATAATTTTTCTTCTTATTCTTTGATTCATTAAATGAAGATTTCTATCAATGATTGGAGACTTTTCTGATAGGATTTCACTTATATTTATATACAAAATATTATGCAAAATAATGAGAAAAATTGGACAAAAAGTAAATTGAGTGCAGAGTAAAGAAGGAGAGTCAGAGGGGACGTAAGTATACTTGAGTCGGCATAAAATCACAATCGATACAGAATTTGGGATATAATTGCGGATCAATATTCAAGTACTGTATATATTAGCAGTTAGATGACTGAGCTCTAGCCGACCACATCATTGCTCTCATTAGGAAAATAAGTCTTCAAATGAGGAAATCAAATAAATTTGGTTCTAAAATAAAATTTGAATCAATTTTCAATTCTTGCTCTCACATAGGAGCAAGATCAAATGTACTTAAGTCGAGGGACAGTATTACAGTTTTAAAGGAGTAATTCTGTTCTATTGGAGACTATAGTGATTGCAATTCTATAACAGACGAGAACTTAAGTAAAATATATTGAATGCATAAATAGATATTAGAGACTGAATTCTGCTTAATTTTGCTCTGCATTTGCGAACCGGAATCCCCAGTGGAACCAAAGTGGAAAAGACGAGGCCTTCACATGAGATGAGCCTCAGTAGGAATTGCAGAGAAACTACATTCAAAATAGACGATAGAAATGAGAGACAAACGCAGAGCCAGAGTTCAGCGAAGAAAATAAGAGAATTTAAGTTCTCATTCGAATGGAAGATATGCCTAAATAGCCAAAAGTGGATCCATTCGGCTGTTTGTGCTCTCACTGCATAACAGAGCTGTTATAATGAATGTCAGCGCCCAATGCAAACCAGTAGTTATTCCACTAAATTCACAACCGATGCGATTGCACTGCATATCGATTTTGATGACTGAATAAACTGGACATAAGAATAGATTTATTTCCTTTGCCTTCATTTCAAGCCTACACTCAAACTCTCCTTTTGTTAAACTCATAAAAATGATCGCAATTCTCTAAAATCGTGAAAAAATCATTTTGCATGCAAATGGATTTCAATTGTCCTCGAATCAATGTTAACTTCACAAAAAGTCCATCAAAATGAGGATATTTGCCATAAAAAATGAAATAAACGAAATAATTTCGGATCACTTCGGTTGCAATCAAAACATCGATCGAATGATTCATTTTATCCGAGTTTTTATTAATTTGTTTTAATCCACATTTAATTAAAACTAATTAAAAGACAACTTTTAGAGCAAAGAACTGATCGAATAAATGGATGACTGAATGAATCCATTTGTTATCAAATCTATTAAATGTTTAATTATTAATGAACCCATTAATCCTTTTTTCTCTCAATTTATTTCGTTAGTCATTGAATTGATTGACTAATTCGAGAGACAATAGTTTTAAACGAAAACTTTAATCTCTGTCTTCGATTCAATAATAAATGAGAGGATTGAGAGACAAATATTCATTAAGTTTTGGTTGTTATACGACCCGAAAAAATGTTGTAAATAAATGAAACATTGAATTAGAAGTGAAGTCAATGTTCTACTAAAGGCTCAGATCAAGTAAAGCCTTAAAACATTGATTTCTTTTCAAATCAAATGCCTCTTTTCCAACAAATCTCACTATTAATTCAATTTGATTAACAATTATTTCTGCTCTTATGATAAATCAAATATGAGTGAAGACAATTAAGACAATCATTTGATTACTTAAAGAGAAAATAAATTTAGTACTGAAAGACTTGCCTTCGTTGAGGTCATCAGTCATTTGGCTGTTGAATAGCTTTTCTTTTTGATTATTGAGTCGCAAATCATCGGATGACAACTCTTTCTCGTGATTATTGCTGTTATTATGCCCTCGGATTGAGTTTCTATTGGACCTATTGGTCCAATATAGGGACAGCAGTTGGTTTGTATTCATATTTGTGGCTCAAAACAAATTAGTTGCCAATCAAAGGTCAATATCACGACTCAGTTATTATTAATTTGATTGCGAGCAAAGTGTCTCTCAATTGACTCTCATTTCTCAATGACTTTCAACATTGGACTGCAAATTGAAATGTGAGAAAAATAAAACTTTTGATGTGTTCAGTGCTATCACACAATCAAATGGACGACAACATAAAAAAATCATTAACACCACAACTGTTGTAGGTTTCGGTCATTGAATACTTAGTGAGTTCTCTGTGCGGCTATACTTAGAGACAGAACTGACACCAAATTAGTCTTTGAGTCGATAGTTAAGAAGACAATAGCGTAGTACCCGATCACAATCAACAGTGCATTCCTACTGATTGTCAACTTCTTCACAATTATCAGAATTATGACAATTGAATCGACGTTTCGATTGTCTTAATGTTTATTATATGTCTAAATCTTAGGTAATATTCAATTGAGAGCACACCGTCTTTCACCGGCAAATGTTTATTTATAGAAATTGTTACAGTTTTACAACTCTTCGATCGATATGTCATTAAAGACCAGATTAGGAAACAAATGTATTTTTAGTATTGCACTAAGAATTAGAGGTATTACCAAAACAAGAAATAGAGTTCAAAATATTTTCATATAATGATTAAAAAAGAGATAATTCTTACGAATTTGGATATCGTTTGACTTTAGGAACATTTCAATTGGTTTTCACTGAGTTTTAGGAACTTTTAGTTAAATTGTTTGACTTAAATGGAAAACAGAATAACAGTGAATATATTATTCACATGTCTTTCAAATCAAATCACAAAACGAATAATAGATTTTGCTTTTCATAAACAAATTAATCAAAATATTGCGCGAAAATATTGCGTAAACGAAGTGATTCTGTCCAGAGTTGTGACTCTCAGACTGGAAGTGAGTGCAGAGATTGTGAAGAGAGTGCAGACTGGAGAGAGACGTCAAGTGATAGCACTGGAAAACCAGAAGAGACTGAGACTATTCAATACATAGAAGAAGTGAATGCAAGAGAAGATTGCGAGAGGAAGACCAGTAGTGCAGTGAAGCTGTGCTGCCTCTCATGACTACCAAAACAGTGAATACAATCAATAGGCAAATAGTAATGCATAGGCAATACTGGAATGTATGGACAGATCATTATGCCAGAGCTCCCCCACAGTACAAGTGCTGCAAATGCTTCACAATGTATTCTGTCTCCCTTTCCTCCGAGCACATATGCAATGAAAATGTTTAAAAGACTGAACTAAATATAAAAAAGGGCTGAATATAAGAATAGTCTATTTTATGGTTTGCATTGTTTGCGCATATATTCTGAATACGAATTAAAATTCAGTGTCGAAAGAGTGGAGTGGAAAGGATGGAGTTATTGCCGAAAAGGGGAATGTTTTACAACATTTTTAAATAATCGATTCGACATTCAAAACAGACTCCTGTCGTTCTCTGCCTTTCACGCGCTTTCTATAGACATTTTCATTGAAATTATGCTGTGCTGTGAGTGCTCTCATACTATAATTATTATGCGGTATATTCTAAGTAAGCGAAAATTGACTTGATCATTTAATAATTTTTTTGTTTAAATTAATTGTTGTGCTGAGCAAACACTTGTCTGATTCAAGTATCAATGGATGGAGTGTTTGGAGAAATATGAGTGACGGCACAAATAGCCAACAATTGTGTCAATTATATTACAGTAGAGTTAACTGTTTTGTTGTGAGTAACAGCTCTTAATAGAGAAGTAAAAATAAAGAGTCGATAGATTGAAGGAGAATCAGTGTTATGGATGTGCCCTCACTCTTATCTACTCAACTAATGGCTAATTTTCATTTCTGATCTAAAGTAGAGTATATGATCGACCACTAGAGATATACCACTGTTTAGGTTAGGCAACAAATACCATACTCAACAGCAATAGTCTATTGCAATACAAGTGTTGCATATCTTTGACTCGAATGCTGTTCACTAATCATACCATTAGAGTTGGGGTTTGTTCTCAATCTGTTCTCTTTTTCTCTTATGTTTGACCAAAAAATATTTTTTCTCTCATCACTAGTCATGCGAATGCATACGAGCCCTGAACGACACAAACGACACACACTTTGAGAAAACAACTCTTAAATCACACCCAAAAGGAATCGACTAAAGGCATGGCTCTGTTCAGCGCTAATGAATATTCTTTGACTTTAATTTGAATCCTTTATCGCTCTTTTGTGAAATTTATTGGAGAAGTCAGCGCTAAAAGCACTGACAGAGAGAGTCAAACGATTTGCACAAAAAATAAAACAAACAAAAAAAATAATCCATTTGTTAGAAAGTTTAAAAGTAAACCAAGATCAATGACGCGCTCAATCATTTGCTTGTATCGAAATCTTAAATATTCTGAGCAAAAAATAAATATTGAAATTTTCATTACTGTCTTAATAGTAACAAATGCAACAAAAAAATGCAATTTTGGGAATAAAATTCAATTCTGTGCAGACATTAATAGGGATGAAATAAATAATAATAAACGAAATGCTTAAGCAGTGAAGCGATAATTATAGTCATAGAAAGAGCTTAAAAAATAGTTTTCCATTCTTTCCGACAATGAATAAAGAAAATTAAAATTTTTAAAGTTTTTTTGGTCAGAAAAAAGGTTTTAAGTTTGTTTCAATGCGTCGACAATTCATTGAAGCGTTTTGTATGATATGTTTCATCGGCGCACAAATCGATTCTCACATTCATTTTATTATTAATTAAAACATTTTTTCACATTTTCTTCGCGACAATAAATAATTCACTGAATCTCTCATTCATTGCATTTATATAATGAAAACGACGGCCAAAAACCTCTAAAATATTTGAAAACCAAAATTAAATTCTTTCGTATCTTACGATACAAATGAAGAAAAGTTCTTATTTACAGTTGAATTACATTTCGATTTATAATGAATTTTGTTATCAGAGGAGACATAACCTCAGAGTTTTCTTCAAATAGGATAAGAGATCTGATATTTAATAACTAAGAAAAATATAATTTCCAGAAACACAATAAATTATATCATTTTTTCTTGAATTGTGTTCTGTTATTATTATTACATTTAATATCGTCTCTGAGAATGTATTGTATGTGATATCGAAGAGAGAGCCATAACTTTGTTATTCCTCTTTTGAGGTCTTATATTATATAATATTATATGCGATGCGACAGGTGTTCAATCAATGCGGGCCTCAAATCAATTGATACAATCATAAGAATCCAATCCAATCATATCATAACCAAAACATTATTTGATTCTTCAGATCCGATTCACGCTCTTTAAGACCTATTCATACCTAATCTCATTCAACGCTCAGAGAATATGATTAGTATATAAAAGACAACAATCATTTCAAGACATTTAGGTTCGCATCAATTTTTACAAAAAGCTGTGAATTATTAAGGAAATCAGTGATTAGTTAATAGGAAGTAAAAATTGAAATCAAAGCGATTATCAAATTTGCGAGACTCTAATCCGCACATAAGTTATATATATTTTTTTAAAAAAAATTTATTACTTTTTTGGGCCCTAAAAGTTGGAATATAAGCCGTAATAAAATTTAACAGATGATAGGGAAATACATTTTGCTGGGTATATAACTAAGAGCCGACTACCGACTGCCGGCAATGAGTCATTGCATGAAAATGAGATGGAAATAGCAATGAGAGGAAAGCAGTATTCAAGTGAATGCATTGATGTGGAGGCAATCACTGGCACAACAGTATTGAGATTTGAATAGAGACTGACTGACGAACAGAATGAGGAGAGACTTCATTGTTAGCCAAAAACATTCGGCCATTTACTGGTCTCTGAGGTTAATAACAGTATAACTGAGTATTGATAGTCGAAAATGCATTAAAATGCTGTTCAGTCTAGAAGTGGACATTAGTGGCTATTGTTATTCTAGGTCTCGACCGTTTGGGTGGACACCGGCTCGCAGTTCATCTCATTCTAAATGATTGATAGCTTATCAAACATAACACAAATATTATATATTATTATTCAGCTCAAGATTAACATCTCATTTGACCCAATCTTTTATTTTAAATAACATTAATAATATTCTAATATCTGGAAAATTAGAGATTAAAATTAAAAACTAGGAAATACTTTAAATGAAAATTACAAATAAATTTGAATTTTAACCTTAGATATTACCATGGTTAATTTAGCAATATTAGTTACTCGACAAACTGTGTTATAATAATTGAATGTCATTAAAGAGTCCAATAAAAACACATTAAGAGCCCTCTCAGTGCAAAGAGCAGACCGAGTGCTATGAGATTATTGCTATTATCGATGACCATATTGTGTCAGCTCAGGTGAACTCATTATGACTATGGTTAGCGCACAGCTATAGTTATGCCTTACTTTTAGTCTCAATAGACAGAAAGGTTAGGCCATTGAGTGCAAGGCTATCATTAAATATTAATATTGACGGACATATCGTGCGCTACAAAAATGTTTATTTAATCAAAAACCCAATGAATTGAAGGACCAATGAATGGTCAAAACAACGCAACGAATGCAAACTTTGAGTACTGTCTATTTAAAAGGGGGAACCAACAACTCATCGGACAACATTTTTACCGAACCTGAAATTAATAGATAATTCCAAACATATTGCCTCTGAGGAGCAGAACCTGGCTATACCTTCAAAATGCAGACCATTATTATGATATTGTGTTTATGTATGACTTACTTTACATTGAAGTTAATATCATTAATGACATTATCGTTGGATTATTAGTAGTTTTAGTCACAAAACTACTGCGAAATTGACTGATAATAGCATCGATTTCAATGAATGTTTGTCTTACCTATGAAAATAAAAGGCAAATCAATTAGAAATGAAATATTCTTGGAAAAATAGGAATAGAATTTGTTTTCATAAAAACATGTTCAAAACATCACTAGTTTTGAGGCATCCCTGAGGAGTGAGTTCTCTAAATTTATTTCTGCAGATTTTTCGACAAAATATTCAATTTTGTTATTCAAAACGATAAGAGTGGAGAGAATTTGAATCAAATTTCAATACAGACTTCTTTTGGGGAGAATTTAATATATTTTTTTCCAAAAAATGAATGATTGGAAAAATCTGCAAATTTAACAGAAATGCAAATCATTAGGCAATCAGAGGGAAAACAATAACAACGTCAACTTTTGATCATCAAATTTGTTGCACAGACAGGTCTTCACACAGTCTTGTAGTTCGAGCGGAGAAACAAATTTTCATACATTGAATATTGAAATACACAACAAAACTATTATTACTCAAAGGAAATAACATTTGATATGCATTTTCTTTTTCAATGCATTGAATATTTTTTGGCGAATAAATTGTTTGGATCAGAATATTCTGTAGTTCCCTATTATTCCTATTTGTGAGAAATATGTACATTCAAAATGACCGAAACATGAATACAAAATATCCTCATTTCTTAGTCTACAGAATATTCTCAACAATTTCTGAGAAGAAGAATATGAGGAAAGCATACAATAAATATTCAGAACAATATTTATACCAATCCATAAAATTTGAATTTAACTTTCTTCAATTTCTCTTTGTGCAACGAATCACATAAATTAGATTTTGCCGAATATTTGGGCCCAAAGTAATCGAATTGAAATCATTTATATTCTAAGAATAATTTTATTTTTTATCTTTGAGGAGCAAATCTGAATAATGGTAATCCTTAGATTGCCATACAGGTAATAATATCCTACTATATTAAAAGACCAAGACCCCTTTAGCATTCCTTCGGGAAAATCAATTGCGGTCTAAGTTTTTGTAATCTTTGTCATTCAGTTTATAAATAAAGTTTAAACAATTGTTTTTATAAAACTATTTTTCAAATATTTTCTATTCTTAGAAAGTTTTAATGATTTGTATTCTCTATAAAATAAAATCGAAATATTAGAAAACAATTCATTGAACCGTTTTTATGCTTATATTCGTTAATATATTTGTTGAAAATTGGTTTTCTATTTTTACCTTGGATCTTTTCAAAATTTATAGTCATTCAAATGAAACAATAACTCAAATACGAAATGACTAAAGAATTTTGGGAATTCATTCACAAACTAATGAAAAAATGTGTTCTCAAACATTTTCAATGAGATTCCAATGGGTTTTTACTATCGGTTTCGCGTCAATGAATTAAATTCATATTAAATATAAGACAAATTCAAATAAAAAAGAAGGAAACGTCACTAAAAAATCTTTAGTCAACTTTGAGTCCAGGGTTTCATTCAATGAGTAGAGTGTCTCCAAATATATTACGATTCAGAGGAAATTGAAGACTGTTTACTGCAATAACCCATGATGTCTGAGCACAACCACTATCATAGCTTCAAGTCTGGAGTACAGTATTAGTCGGTAGTCAGATGTGAGAAAATGTGTGCCAAAGCGTTGACTTTTGATTATAATAATTATGTTTAAAAAGTAATGGAGAGTCGCGACGCTTACCATAACGTTAGACACAAATATATTCAATTATAGACTATTCCGACAAATAATGTCTGCAAATGTAACCCAATCTATGTTGATCTTAGAAAGGTTCTTGACACTAAATCAATAAAGACTGAGCAATACATTTAACAAATTCGGATATTTTCTAATCCATTGACTAAATTTAGCAAGTAAACCTTTGAAAATGTAATTCCTCGACTATTTCGGTCGTATCCTAACTCACATAATCAGGTTTTAAGGCTTATTTCTTGTATATATTAAAGATTAAAATTGAATTCACCTAACATTTTAGATGAAATAGAATATTTTAAAAATCAAAGTTTAATCATACAAAACCATGTCATAGCAAAACCTAATCTAACCCAACCTAACCTAAACCCAACCCAACCTAACATATCCTAACACTAAATATAATATCAATTTTCACTCTCAAAATCAATATTAGCCAAAATAATAATTCGCGAAATAGGATTAGACGAATTAGGAAGACACCACTATTTCTAGAGATTTTTCAGATAAACTGCCAAAAGTTGTGATTTCACTGAAGTAAACAAATTATTAAATAAATTGAGTGAAGAAAAGTTAGTATTTGTTTAATAAATAGTATTTTTCATTTAATTTATTAATTTTTGATATCGTTATAAAAGGTTTCTAATGATTGGAACAAAAAACTATTTGTTTTGCAAATCTATAGAAATAAGTCAACGAAATATCTATTCATATGAATTCAATATTTGAATGTCAAACAGTTATTAGATTTTTCAGCACAATTCAGTTGTGTCTCATTTAATAGTCAGTAAAAGTCATTAATAGTACGAAATCACGCGATATTTGGCATAACATATATATATTTAATGGATTTAATGAATAGATCCAATACTTTAAATATTATCAAAGGTTAAATTTCTCGACTTCAAAGGTCTTTAAGGTTAGACTCTATTATTAATACTAACAATCATTTGTAGTTAAAATAAAATTGAAAACAATTTGTCGCCAGTCATACAAATGCACTCTTTTTATACAAATTTAAAATAAATTGAGAGTGAGAGGGAGGGAGGGAGAGAGAGAGAGAGAGAGAGAGAGAGAGAGAGAGAGAGCAGATTAATAGGAAGTTTATAAGAAATAAGTATAAAAAGATGAATACTAGAAATAAGTTGTTAAAGATAACAAAAGTGAGGGTCCGGGAGAATAGAATGAGAGGGTATATGTCATAAGAATATTGTGTCGACACTGGAGTCACTCGATGTCATAGAGGAGTAGTGCAAAGATATGACAGGAACGGAAGCGCGACGTCTTATGGTATTGTCAAAAATGATATACTGTTTATACGGAACACTCTATTATCAAATTGTGAGCACTCGATGGTTGTGTTCACTCCACTGATTGTTATTATTCTTTAGTTGGAAGCCATTAATGGCATTAATGAAGACAAATTCAGATACAATGCAATCACTCCTATTATGATGTCCGCTAATACCAGTGCTAATAGACTCAACTCTAACTTAACGGCAATCTATAAAATATTTTTCAGATCAAAATTATTTAACAAACTATCAGATAATGACACGACATATGGGATTCTATAACAGTATTATTCGTTAGTCAGTCGTATTGTTAATGAGTTTTTGTGAGCCTTTGAAAAATCACTTTTCATTCACAGTCTTATTATCGCAATAAATGAGTTATAAGTCATCGAACAGTGATTCTCAAAATTAAGGGATTATATCAATTGATTTTTATTAGTAATAAAAAAGCAACTGATCTGTCATTAAATGAAAACATAGCTATCGATGTCACCCCAAATGACATTCTTTCTATGCTCTCTGAATCTCAGACTTTGTGAGACATTTCGCTAAATATCTCCATTTGTTTAATTCCTCCAATTTTTGGTTCATTGAAAATCTGGAAATTATGTCATTCTATGTCTGTATTGTTCTCTAAATAAATTGTAATTTAATTAAAGACTTTTTGAAATTGAGATAAAAATAAAGAAAATTGATTTTCAATCAGAAATCAAATCTAAATTATTGACAACTAATGAAGATTTGTGCGATTGAACCGACGGTCAAACAAATAAATATATTTGAATTTGTTTGCAATAGTGTTGTCTGAGTTGGAGTTGGAGTCAGAAAAGTCATTCAAATAATTGCATTTTTGAATGTGTGTGCACACATATATGAGTTTTGCACGCATATAGTCAACCATCGCATACATAAATTAATGACAACCAAAAGCAAAAACTCTTCGGCCATACAATACAAACAGCGGACAAAACTCACATAAAATACACACATATATTGTCTGATCCTTTGGGAAATTTAAAGTTTTCTGACCAGGAGTTCACTCAGAGAGAGAGAGAGAGAGAGAGAGAGAGAGAGAGAGAGAGAGAGAGAGAGAATGGAAAAACAATGGTCCAATAACTGGCACTACCATGAAAGTGCAAGAATACATAGCAAACTAAACCCATATTGCAATGAAAGCAGAGCTGTTGAATGCAACGGATGAAGAGATGGCTTCAAGCACTCCATCTGCACATCACATTTGATGTCAAATACATGGGCATAGACTACGGTATCCGAGTTTTTCAGAATATCGCTCACTGTTTGGAACTTGAGGTTAGACGTGAGCCGTAAAACTTTAGTTTCCTATAAATAATTTCATTGATTGAAAAGTATGTCTTTTGAAGTAATATCTCTAAAACAATGTCAAACACATTATCGAAGTTTGTATTTATTTTCTACTTTTTGTTTGGAAAATAATAACAAATTCTTTAAAACTGATATACAAATGAGTTATACATTAATAATAATTATTAAAAATAAGGCCGAGAGAGAGAGAGAGAGAGAGAGAGAGAGAGAGAGAGAGAGAGAGAGAGAGAGAGAATTATATGAACTCTCTTTGATATTGAAAATAATATGAGTGGCCTAACGAGTGATAGATTTGCGACATAAGTGATATCAAAGCTGTGCCCATATATTGAGTGCACATAAATTAGAAGAGAGTTTGGAGTTTGTGTTCGCAAATAAATTGCAAAGAATTATAACTAAAATAAAGAGCATTTCATCTGAAATGAGAAAATATAACAAATATGAGAATTCATTCAACAAATATCGAGTTTCGTATACAGATTTGATTGAAATTCTGCATTGAAGAATCAACAAGGTAATTTGTAACAAATGTTTTTTTCTTGTAAACAGTTTTATCAAATAAGGCCATAAATAAGACCAAGAAATAAATTTAAAAGTCCCGATCAATTTTGCCGTAAAATTCAATTTTTATGAAGTTTTAACTTTTATATCAAATTTATTGCATAACTATTGCCATAAAATTTAAGACTCAAAGCGATTGTAAACAACTATTGAATAGTCTGATGGCGTGTTTGGCGTACATTTAGTCACCTGAGCTCCTACTTAATCATTATATAATATTCAATGTGTGTTCTGATGGCCGTCCACTCACTTGAATATACAATCAATTGTGAACTCTTATGGCGAAGCCATTAGACATTAGAGCCGATTAGACCGCCTGT
>JAQIYB010000169.1:0-14900 GCA_034699325.1 Oribatida sp. Gr-Ori-00743 | reverse complement strand
CACCGAAAGTGGATTTGGGAAAATCTAAACTACATTATCGAAAAAAGCAAAATTTGGTCACAAATTATTGGTAAAAATGAACGCCTAATCGATTGACCACTTTTGACAATCCTCAGGATTCACAATGAAGTGGACGAGTTTGGAGATCTCTATTGAGACAGCTTGGCTATCTCTTCAATTGATTTTGAGGGGTCACACCTGTGGTCACTACAGTAGTGTCGGTATATTATTAATAATAAAAACTATTTTCTACTTTTTTTTGAGTCCGGATTCGATGAAAAGAAGTATTGATTTAATGATAAACACATTTAAATGACTTAAAAGTCAATTATTTTCAGATTAACTCGAAATCAATAAATTAAACGAAACGAAAGGAGAAGTGATTCTAAAATAAGATAACATTTTTAAAACTCCGCACAATATATAGTTAATTCATGAAGTGTTTCAAGTTTATCTATAATTAGCATGGTGCGACCGAAATTCCTCTCACTATTTATTTATAAGAAACTAGGGCATTTGTTTCTTGATACGTATAAAATGATTAGACAGAAGGAGTAGTCGAATAATCAATGGACGAATATAACTAAAATACCCCTTCATTTGTATTGCCCTCACATTTGAGTAATAATCAGATTCTGGATTTATTTTAGAAAAGGAGAGCCTCTCAAAGTCTACTCCAATAGAGGCCTATGTTTTAAAATAAAATAAAAGTCATTATAATTAACACATAAATAAATTTAACGATATTTTAGACAAAAATCAATTATTAGAGTTCAGAGGCTCTTAATGAGCCAAAAAATCCGTTTCCTTTTAATTTGGTACAAAAATTGAAACAATTTGAGGAAATTTAAGAATAAACCGCTAAAGAAGTCAGAGATTCTCATTATTTCACATTTAAATATCAATTGTTTGTGTACTTAAAAGTGGCGCCGATTTAAAACAAATCAAAGAATGCGATTATATTCCCATAATTTTGAGGCTTTAAATCAAAAAATTTAAAATTGTTTTCTTTGAGTTTGTGCTCAAATAAATTGGTTTACGTCTTATTTGTGTATTTAATAGTCATTAAGTTTTTGTTGTGATTTCACTTTCATTTACGTTAAGACTAATTAAAAGTAATTTAAAAATTCTCCTTTTTTTAAACCCCTATAAATATTAATATTTAGCAAGAACACTTATTTTTTAATGTAAGGGGCAAGAGCTAGGCCATTTTTGTTTTTGTTGCAACTTAATAAGTATCCACTTATGGGGATAACCATAACTTATGGACCAAACAAAAGGAAGCAAATTATTTGTAGCGATCTTTAAATGAATTACAATTAAAGTTAATTAAAACTCTCGAAAATCCAATCATTTGATTCAAATCTCTACCAAAACATTAAGTCATTGAATGCGTGGGCTGTGAAGGCCAGGTAGTGATGACAGTACTGACAATACTGAGAGTATGTCTCCCTGGATCAATGCATTTCTATCACATGATTTTATTGAGGAAATCATTTTTCAAATAATTGAGACGTTTTCGCCTTCACTTACTTTAGAGACACAAATAATTATGTAAATCAAAACAAACATTTAATTCAAGTCTCGTCTCATCTAATAATTGATTTCAATTATATTTTAAAGACTAAAGTAATTCAATGATTAGTCCAAAAGGACTGAACTCTGGTTGATATGAAGTATGGATGGACCCATTAGACCCTGCTCACTATTGGCACAAAGGCTTAATTAAATGGAGTCATTAATGGTGTTATCAAATGATAACAACATTTCTCACAACTGTTTTATTTGCGTTTTTGCAAAAAATAGCGATAAGTTTAACAATAAATATATGAATCATAAGTTTTATCGCAAACTTCGCACAAATAATTAAAATTTGGTAAAAATGTTGGATTTGCACCGAATTAGTCTTCTATCGGATAATTAATTTAATCCAATTTCAAAGTATTTGTTTAGAAATATAACGGATTTAGTGATAACAAAGAGATTTGAAAAGTGGGTGCCCTCATGAGGGCCAGTGAGGCGACACATACCCGAATGCATTCCGGGCGAAACCCCTCCGACCACAAAGAGCTCATAGGGACAGTCGTCGGAGTGGTAGTCGTTGTACCTCTGAAGGAGAACGTCGACCAAAGAGTTGAAAGACATGATTGAAGTCAAACTGATATTAATTTTGAACGCAAAAAACGATAATTTAATTCAAGGCTTTCATTAACTGTTTTCTACACATTAATTGGTTTTTGCAAATATTTAATCAAATATTCAAATGAGAAAAACTTTGTCTAAAATATAACTGAAAAATATTTTGCAAAAGATATTAACGGAAATTATTAATTAAAACAAATATTTTCCAATAGTTTTGAGTTCACAAAAATGTAGTCTTTTTTCTGGGTTTCACTTAATCTCTCAATACTTCAATACTTCTCTCTTTTCTATTATTTTTAACGCAATGTTTATGTTATGCCTCACATAAGAGCAGCTGATTTCACACACAAATTACGTCACTTTTATCAGTTTTACAGTTGATTAGCATAAAGTGCTTTTGATTCGTAAGTTATGGTCGAAAGCTGTTCCACCAATAGATAGATCTCCCCTTAGATTTGATTCTTCTTCTTCTCATATCAACTCATTTCAAGAAAATAAAGAAATTGTGGAAAATCTAAACAATTGGATCGCTTTGATGACGACCTCAAGAGAAAAAGTATGGCATATTTGGCGGCTTTACTAAGAAAAGGCAGAGCGGAGTAAGAGGAGGGCCGGGAAGTGCACTGTCGTTGAGTGGAGTTGTATTCGTGATTCATGTTTTCGCGCAAATCGTGAATCTGTTGAACAGTGTTGAGGACTATATGCCATAACCACAGCGGAGGTGTGGTCTCAAAGCACTAGAGCTCTAAAGCTCGACAAACAGGGAGTTTACCCCAGACTTAAGTATGAGAGCTCTACGACTGTGGTATAGACTATAGACAGTGATTGAAAATATTCAGCAAATATTCAGCAAATATTCAGCATATCGGACAAAATATAATGAGTGACAACAATTAATCACTTTATAATGTGCAAGGATCAACTATTCTTAATAAACAAGTAATGGTCACTTTGGATGTTAAGCTATAGAGAGTTGCAAGTAACAATAAATAACAAGTTTAATTAATGGGTGATTTTGCTCCCGCTGCCAAATTTGGCTGATCTGGTATATACAATAGATACCCATCTATACCATTGATAGGACCTTGTGCACTTTCCAGGTCCATCATCAAAATGAGCTTTATACCTTTAATGCAAAGTATGACCATGCACCATTTCACAAATGATGGTATATCTGTTGGTTTTCAATGTGTTTCTCATTATATTATTTGAGTTTTGTTTACGTTAACCAATAGATATACCATGAGTTTTGAAATGGTGCATGGTCATATTCTCCACATTTTATTGATTTAAGTCATTATTAAAGGCATAAACTTTAGACTCATTTTGATTATGGATCTGAAAAGTGGAGAAATGGTATAAATTGTATTGAATCGGTAGAGTGCAACACTTGTGCCACACCCATATTGGAACCGGTTCTACCTATCCTTCTGTTTGTGTTGGTTTAAGTGGTCACCACTTGAAGCCGACACCACCGGATCCGTTCAAGACGGGGATCTCAGTTATGGCCTGTTGTCTGAGCGAAGAGGCGAAGGAACAGAAACGAATCAACCAAGAGATCGAACGCCAATTACGCAAGGACAAACGCGATGCCCGCAGAGAACTCAAACTGCTATTACTCGGTCAGTTTGGCCATTAATTACCCGATCAAAGTTTTCTTGGTTTATGTGTCGAAATAATTATATATTCGGTTAACAATTATTTCAATGATTTCTCTCTTTTTTCTTATTATTTATTTTCTTTGAATGAATCGGAATTTTTCACAGATTTGTGTTTCGCTCGAAATATTGCAAATGTTTTCTCAAGTATTCACTTACCGATGCATTATTGCCAATCACCTAGATTAGTTTGATTAGTTGGATTAGTTAGATTAGCTTGATTAGTTAGATTAACTAGATTAGTTAATCATTCATTTTAATTAATACCATTAATTTCCAAAAATTGCATAAATTGTCTGAAACTTATTCGACACTTCTTTGAAGACATTTATTAAAAACAAATTGATTTCAATTAATATGTATTTAAAGCGATTAAAAGGAATGAAATTCTCTTCAAATAAGAAAAACTAATAAAAATGTTTATTCAATTGTTTAGGAACGGGAGAGTCCGGAAAGAGTACTTTCATCAAACAGATGCGGATTATCCACGGATCGGGTTATTCGGACGAAGACAAGAGAGGGTTTATTAAATTGGTTTATCAGAATATCTTCATGGCTATGCAAAGCATGATTAAGGCCATGGATTTGCTCAAAATCCCTTACAAAGACTCCCGGAATTCAGTGAGTATTCAATGTTTACACAAATGTTTGTTTATTAACCGATGATTGAAATACTAGGAAAACGCAGAATTAGTCCGTTCTGTAGATTATGAAACTGTGACCACTTTCGACAGTCCTTTTGTAGAAGCGATTAAGCAATTGTGGTCCGACTCCGGGATTCAAGAATGTTATGACCGGAGACGAGAGTATCAGTTGACAGACTCAGCCAAATAGTAAGCCTTTCTTTCGAGTCGCTATAAAATTGAAGCGCTGACCAAATATACTGTTTAACAGTTACCTGAGTGATGTCGATCGCATCGCTGCCACCGATTATTTGCCTACACAACAAGATATTCTTCGAGTTCGAGTGCCTACCACCGGCATCATTGAATACCCCTTCGACTTAGACTCCATCATATTTAGGTAAGTGATAGCACAGACACACAGACAGTTGCACTCAATTCTAATCGGTTGGTAATAGAATGGTAGACGTAGGCGGACAGAGGTCAGAGCGGCGGAAATGGATCCACTGCTTCGAGAACGTAACTTCTATTATATTTTTAGTCGCCTTAAGTGAATATGATCAAATTCTGTTCGAATCAGACAATGAGGTCAGTCTTTCCATTGGTTGTCTAATCTATGGTTTAATAGTTAATTAATGTTTGGAAAACAGAATCGAATGGAAGAAAGCAAAGCATTATTCAAAACGATAATCACATATCCGTGGTTTCAAAATTCCTCAGTTATTCTCTTCCTCAATAAGAAAGACTTATTAGAAGAAAAAATAATGTATTCCCATCTCGTCGACTACTTTCCTGAATATGACGGTACCTCTCATTTTGACATTTTCTTTAAACTAACCATTCTTTTGTTGGACACTAATATCTTATAAATACATTTCAATAATTAATTGAGTGATTAAACGGTAAACGAAGCGACGAATTAAACTTATTTTTTTTTGTTAATCCAATTGTTTGTGAGCACAGCTTTTAATAGGTTTCTATTTAATTGATTCAAACATTTTATGAATAGCTTTGGTTAAAAACAACTTATTTACAGATTAATGTCTGACACAAGTCTTAATTTATTGGACTGGCGCTCAAATTTTAAGCATTTCCTTAATGTATTCCTTATAGTATTCAATCAATTATTAGATTTTAATATCGGAGGAAAACATTTAAAAAATTAACGAATAATGATTTGAATGCAAACCATTCAAACAGTTATAGCTATACTCAGTTCTCTTATTATTATAGGAAGAGAGAGAACTTTGTGCTTAACATTATCAGAGATAAAATCTGTTATGTGCGATTAACCTTGCTCATATTAGTCTCACTCCTGAAAATTGTTGGAAAAGTTGTTGAAATTGAAAATATTTGAATCTTTTAGGAGAAATGCAAACTATATTTTGAGTGAAAGTATTAAAATCCGTATTAATGCGAAACAAAGTTAAAGTGAAAAATGATTGTCTTATTGAGAAATGTGTGTTTAGGGCCAAAGAAGGACGCCATTCACGCCCGAGAGTTCATTCTCAAGATGTTTGTGGACCTCAATCCTGACAGTGAAAAAATAATATATTCTCATTTTACTTGTGCCACAGGTATGTCCACTCAATTGTCAATGTTTTCAATAATTGTTTTGATCGACAGATACGGAGAATATCCGATTCGTTTTCGCCGCCGTTAAGGATACTATACTTCAGCTTAATTTAAAGGAATATAATTTGGTTTAATAGTCATTAAGTCATTAACTGATTAATAAAAACAAATTTATTAATAATTGAAACCAACATTTGATGCGATTTTGTGAGGATTGAGAAGAATTGTCAAAAGTTGTAAATTTGTTATAAGTTTTTATGTATCAGTCAGTGTGTGCGCCACTTTGACCAGCAATACAAGCACTGGACATGAGTTGATTGTCAACAGTGGTGTCGGCAGTGGACGGACAGTGACATCAATGAGAAGGCCGTACTCTTTGAGCAGCCATTTGTGCAGCAAATGATTTAATTAACTATTGATTGGTAGTGAAGTGACTGTATTTGACGCCATCACACTCTTCATGCTCTTCATTGTGCACATCAGACAAACAGACAATATTTGTATCGGACATCAACTCTCAGACATTGACTCAGAACTCGGGGACTTCTTAACTAAATTTAGTGCAATTTTTCTGTTTCTTCTGCAAACACTGAACGACGACTTCCTCTTCAATACAATATTATTATCGATTACCTCTTTATTTGCTTTTCAACGCATTGATTGATTGACTGATCGATGGACTGATTGATTGATTGATTGATTGATTGATTGGTGCAACAAATCAAATGCCGCTTTGACCTGACCTTGGTCATAAGTTACTCTTCTTATAAGACTAATAATGAGTGTTTAAATTCTACCGAAAACAGACTCAAAAGATTTGTTGTTTTTGTTTCAAAACAAAACACTTTTAGATTTTGATCGGAAAACTACTGATTCTGTGGTGTATTATAAATATTATTTAATTGTTTTTATATTATTTGAATGCAGTCTAAAAACAAATCCTTTATTTTTTGTATTGAATTTCGCACTTATTTTGTGTTAATTGAGTTCCCAATTGAAGTCCATTTTCGACATTTACCTCTCATCGCAATCTGTTCTCCGTTTCCATACGTTTTCATTATTATTATAATTATTTTAATTTTTGCTTAAATTAATTAAAATTACTGTAATATTGTTAATAGAAAGAAACAAATCGATTGATGAGACGGTAGTGCAGTGCATGTAATGTACAAAACTTTCAATAATGTGTTCTTTTTCTCAATGACTTAATTTGTAGCTCCAGTGCCAACAAAATAACAATTTTCAATACAAGAGCCAAACTATCTGTTTGTTTGACGCTTTTGATTGTTTGAATAGCGGTTTCAATTGTGAGGAATGACGTGTCGATTGATCTGACCATTGATTGATAAGACGGTGCTTTGTTCAAAGTAACTGTTATTTGTTTAGATTAATATTATTCGACAATTACTAGTAATTTATTGATTACAACAAAAAGCTGTTAAACAAATTCTAATTCAAATATCAATGTTTGAGTTTTTGAACTTTTTTCATAACAAAACATCAAATTTTGTAACATTTGACAAAAAATTTATAAATATGCAGAAAATTGCTTTAAACATATGTACAGTCCGTTCAAAAGTTCTTCTTTAATCGATTTCCATTCGGAATAAATATAATTCAATCATTTTTAGGGATGAATAAACATTTTCACTTAATTCCCATCTTTTTCAGTATTCCCTCATCTCTTGATGTAAACAATGCAAACAACCAAGATTGTTTTTATGGTTTAATCGTCAGTTCAATGCTATCGATCTCTCGCTTCAGTTTCTTTCGCTCACATTCTTTAATATAGTCCTCAAAGTCTTTGTCGCGAACCGTCAGTCGACCCAATTCTTTACGCCATTCATAGATTGCTTTCTCGTAAAATGCGGGCGAATTAAAGATAAGAAAAGCCCCCACAGGGAACGACATGTACACAGCCATTTTAACCGCTTCCAGCTTCCAACTGCCCATGCTAATCTACGGATTCCAAGTATAAACAAATTACAGCCATCAGTAATCACTCCATAATTTAGGTCCAGAGTCCTAAACAGTACTTACGGTTATTGTGGAGGACGACTGAAATATGATTATCCAGTGGTAAGAATATAAACAACAAATCAAATCAAATGTCTCCGATCACAATGAAATACGTGATAAATTGGACAGGGTCATACTATCTCCACTCGATTTTGTTCTGCTTTTCATACAAATGGCAAACTTTGGACTCAATTGTTGTTTGACGTAATTATTTGTTAACAAATCAAATGATATGTTTTGTTATTTAAGTCTAAAACCGGCGATAATTTTATCAAATAATTTAATAGTTTTGTACATTTCAATCAAACCATTGAACCATTTATTATCTTTGATGTCTTCAATTGTCATCTGAATAATCTGTGTATAGATTTGATGGCCTTTTCCTCAATCGTTAATAAATTATAACTTAAGGAAAAAATTGTGAAATAATTTAAAATTAAATAAATCTTTGGGTCATTGAAGTGATTTTAAAAGATGTATAGTTTATATCAAACTTCACTGAAAGAGTTATGTAGAAAGGGTTTGACCCGAAACCGAATTATTCGAAAATCTCATTCTGACCATAAAATACCTGAAAAGTACTATAAGTTCCGAACGGGTCATATGGATGAGGCCTTAAAGCCGTTCGGGTCGTGGAAAGAGTCATATGACGCATATCAACGAAAATATAACCGACAGTTAACTTTAGGTCTTCTATTTTTCGGCGGAACAATTGCTTATATGTATAAGAGTGGAGTCGTGGAACTGGTTCTTCCGCCGCCAATGACTAATGAGAATGAGAATCAAATAAAGAGCTCAAAAAGTTGGACCGAAAAACTATTTGGAATGAAAACTGCATTAAAAGATGTTTCAGACATTCCTCCCTTCGCTAAACAAATACCAGAGTTACCCGAATCTATACCTTACCTAATAATAGGCGGCGGAACCGCTTCTTTCGCTGCGTTTCGCTCAATTCGTGCCAATGATCCGAAAGCCAAGGTTTTGGTCATAACCTCTGAGGAATACTTGCCATATATGAGACCTCCTCTTTCAAAAGAACTTTGGTTTAGTGGAAGTGATTTGACAAAGAAATTGTTATTCAAACAATGGAATGGCAGAGAAAGAAGTGTTTTCCTCGAACACGAAGAGTTTTATCTTTCCCTCAAAAAAATGTTAGACTCAGAAACCGGAGGCGTTTCAGTCGTTAAAAGTCATAAAGTGGTCAAATTGGACGCCAGTGAAAAGAAAGCTTACCTGGACAATGGCCAGATTATAGTTTACGACAAGTGTCTAATAGCAACCGGTGGTAAACCCAAAAACATTGAGCCATTTATAAGCGCTGCCCCCGAACTCAAGAACAGAGTTATTCTGTTTCGAAACATAAATGACTTCAAAATTCTGGAAGAAATTTCACGAAAAGCAAAGTCTATTACAATAATCGGCGGCGGCTTTTTGGGCAGTGAATTGGTCTGTGCTCTCACCGGTAGAAATAAACTCAACAAGACAAATGTTGTAATCAATCAGGTCTTTCCCGAAGAAGGAAATATGGGAAAAGTGTTACCCGAATATTTGTGTCAATGGACTACTAATAAAGTTCGCTCCGAAGGTATTAACAAAGAGTTAAATCACTATTAAATAAATTTAATTTTTGTTATTAGGAGTGAATGTAATCCCCAATTCTGTTGTCGATGGCGTCCACTTTGAATCCAATCAATTGGTCTTAAGTTTGAATAACTCCGAGAAACTCAAAACCGATTATGTTGTGGTCGCCGTCGGCTTAGAACCCGACACAGAATTAGCCGAAACTTCAAATCTTGAAGTCGACGATTCTTTCGGTGGGTTCCGAGTAAATGCTGAATTGGAAGCACGGACTAACCTATGGGTAGCGGGGGACGCCTCCTGTTTCTATGATACAAAACTTGGCCGAAGACGTGTTGAACATCACGATCACGCAGTTGTCAGCGGAAGACTGGCCGGAGAGAACATGACGGGCGCCCGAAAGCCTTATTGGCACCAATCCATGTTTTGGTCAGATTTGGGCCCTCAGGTCGGGTATGAGGCAATTGGTATTGTTGACTCTGCACTTCCCACAGTTGGAGTGTTTGCCAGAGCCACTGATAAGGATACACCAAAAGCCGCTGTCGAGCAAACAGATGAAGGCATTCGCTCGGAATCAGACCACAAACTCGACACAATCACTAAATCAGAAAATGAAGCGATTCCTCGGCCGCCAAAGGCTGGCGATGACTTCGGAAAAGGAGTCATATTTTATTTGCGAAACAATATTGTGGTCGGAATCGTATTGTGGAATGTCTTCAGTCGTATGCATATCGCCAGAAGAGTTATCAATGAGGGCAAGGCTTTCGAAGATCTGAACGAAGTCGCGAAACTCTTTGACTTACATTCTGACGACTAATTGATTCCATTATTTCAATAGAGATATGATTTATTCGTTTAATAAAAACAATGGAATAATTGGAATATTTTTATGGTTTAAGACATTAAAAGTTATTTAAAGTTTTATATATTATTGTCTGTAAAATAAGTTCTTAAGTCGTCTGATATGAGCTGTTATTACGTTCAGCCCTTTCGGTGATTGTTATTCATTTCCAACAAAAGGCACAAAATTGTTGATTAAAATGCATTTTATGATAATATTTGAATAATTAGGCGCTGAATGTCTTAAAAGTTGTTTCCTTTGGCTAACAATTGCAATACTTGTAATAAGAGCTCTGATTTTCAGTATTTTGTGCGTCAGTTTCTAACTTAATATTATGGTTGAGATGACGTCTATTCGGTAAATTACTACTCGTTTCGACCACTCTTTGCATTCTATTCATAACTGATTCCAATAATGTTTCGATCGATTTGGAGACATTCTGACCCGTGGCCGCACTCGTCTCAAAATATTTAAACCTGTTTTTGATTTCAGAACAAAATTAATTCGAAAGTATATTTGAAAATTGTATGCCAACCCATATTTGTCTGCCTCCTGACGCGCTCTCTCTTCAGAAACAACTCGTTTCTCATATAAATCTGCTTTATTGCCGCAGAGGACAACATCGGGGTCATCACAATAGGCATGAGTTCGCAACTGTTCCAACCAGTTTCGGATGTTTAAGAAAGACTGTTCACTCGTTATGTCGAAAAGAACTATAAAACCCATAGCGTCTCGAAAGAAGGCAGTGGTCAGAGACCGGAATCTGTTACGAAAATCAAAGAATTTAATGAAAGAAATCAAATATTTGACTACAATTCTATTGCTATTATGTCTACCCAATGATATATTACCCGCTCTCAGCTTTCTTTCAGATGGAATACCATATTTTGAATGAAAGGAATCGATTGACACTTCATATTCCAAACAGTTTTCCATAAATACAGTTAAGTTTAAGACAGAATAAAAACAGATCTCATTGTATGGAAAATCAATAAAAATCGCTTTTTTAATAACTTTTGAATTCTCTAAATTGATATAAGATTTTGCTCACCACTCCACAATTTGACCATGGCCATCTTAACTGTAAACTATGGCTTAAATATCAATTATTGTCAACAATAATTGTCTTTAAAGTATATTCTAACAAAATATAAGCAAATATATCTACGAATCAGTAATTAAAATGGTTAATAAAGAGTGATTTTTTTCAACTTATCCCTCGAAAAATCAGAATTTGAAAACTATCATAGAATATGTCCATTAAATATAATCCCCTAAAAACAGAGTGAATATCAATCGCATGACCCTTATCTCCCTTATCCCTTAATCTTTGCGCGTATTTAATGCTCAACTTTGAACCCAATACAGAATAGGGATAAGTTGAAAAAAATCACTCTTTATCAAGTTTTCCGGAATTGATCTTGCACATGTATATGTAGTTTACAAAATCAATTTACTTCAAAGGATTCAAAAGTTATTCAAATATTAGGGCAAACTTTTTTATTGATTCACCATGCACATACATTTATATTAATTCAGTGAATATATTAAATAAATGTTAGTAAATAAAAATGAATTCAATTGAAACTACATTTTAATTATTTCAATATATTTATAGAGAACTGAATCCGATTTTTCATAAAATTGTATTTCAAATATAGTTTTGTGAAAATTAGCGCTTTTCAGACATTGCCTAAAGTCCTCTAATGAAGAACAGAAATGACTGTCTTATTCACTGTATAATAGATTTTTAAGCTCCAGACCTACCTTTCCTGTCCGGCAGTGTCCCAAAGTTGAAGATGTACCCTTTGACTCCTTCCAGTCAATCCATCTGTTTGTTGAGATCTATAGACCTGTCATCACATTTGAAATTATAAACTCATTAATTCAAATATAATTTAAATAATATTAAAATATAAATTTGGTTAAAATTGAGGCCAATTTTGCTTTCATTTCCAACGAACCGCTTATTAAAGATGGTATCAAAAGGAATGTTAGTCTCATTCTATAGAATTTAAAGCAATCTTTTTATTCTCTTTTGAAATAAATATCGATTTCATCGTTTGTAACATTTCTAGGCCTCAACTAAAGGGGGCTCAAAGTCCTACGTTAGGATTCCTTCCCTTTCCTTCATTGTAATCAGATTAGAATTGGATGAGAATAGTGAGAATAGTGCCTCAATTCAACTATAAAGCAGTTAAACAAATCTTACAATTCTTTTCTCTCTGAAGTCGATACCAACCGTTGATATAAATTTTGAATTGAAAGCGCTGTCAGTGTATTGATAGAGAAAACTTGTTTTACCCACTCCTGAGTCGCCTTTATTTTCAATTGAGTTTTTAATTAAATTTACAAATATTGTGATGAAATTCATACCCAAAGTTAGAAATTTAATCAAATAGTCGTAATCAGAAGAACCGGAAGTGTTATTGTTGTCACTCATGTTCTAACTCTAAAACATTTCGAGTAAATCACAGTAATTAAAATCAGTTGAAATCAAAGAATATTATTCTTCAGTCAATTCTTCTCTCATGTAATCAAATATTTACGCAAATAATTGGAATTCCGGGCAATTCTATTGAGTGTCTCTTTGAGTGATAACAATGGAATCCAAATAATTTAATAAACAGATAATCAAAAAACAATTATAAACAAAAAATTTATCAATTATTTACTCAATTCATGAATGGAATAACTTATTAAAAAGTCGAGCAATAAATTGGTTGCAATTAATTTTGACAATAGTTATAATGAAAACATCTGCTAAATGAAAGGTAAAGTCGATTCACTATTTCCTGAGCTTTTGATTCAAACGGGAATTTTATGAATGAGAAGTGAAAACTCAATCAATACTAAAAGCACTCACTTTATGCCAATATTGCAGACAATTGCAAATGAATTTTGCGTTTAAATAATTTATTTGTATAATTATTTCATTGAAATAATATATTAATTATTAATAAAAGTTGAAAATTATAATAATAATGTAAATAACCTGGGATAAATTCTATGCACTAATCATTTGTAAGAATATAACAGCATTTGTGTCGACGATATTCTGTACTGAATATAAGGTTTACGTCAAACATATGGAACATAGAATCGATTGATTGAAGTCAAGTCACGTCTAATCAAAAGCCATTGAATACATACCAAAACCAAAACAGTTTGCGATGTGATTACTAATCGATTGAATCAATTAGTTTTATATTAAAACATAATTAACAGTCATTTGAAGACTTGTTGCACACACTGTAAGCGATGTTACATTTTGAGAGCTCAAACACTTTTTACAAAACGGATGAATTACGTCACTATTTGTTGTTTAACACAATCGACAATTTATAGTCATTTGTTTGTTCTGATTTTTGTCTCACAATTTGATTAATAAATAAATTTAAGGTTTGAACAGAAATTTAATTTAACGAAATAAACAATTGGTTTGAATTCAAACTAATAATAGAGAAGTAAATCACAGAAACACTGAAAGCCTTCACTCAATCGACAAATTCCGGAGATTTCTCTGTTGTAATAATAATACTATTTTACAGACATTTGTTTATTCATACAAATTATTCACAAAATCAAAAATAAATGAAAAATAGTTTTACAAATTATTTATATGTTAGTTATTAGGAATAAGCAAGCTTCTTTTCTAAATATAAGAAGGGAGAGCTCCAATTCAGTATATGGGCTGGAAATTCCTTGTTCATTTAATTTCAAAAATTAGTATATTAAAAAGGAATACATAAAGTTGTTATTCTTTCATATCATTGATAACCATGTTGAGATTTAACTTGTATGAAAGTGGGCGGGGATTAATTTGTTGACCATAAAATGCAAACAAGTTGAGGGATAGAAATTTTATTCTGTTATATCCTTGATAAGATTAGTGAAATCTAACTTCCATTAAGTTTTGGTAGGCGTCGACTAATTTTATTGAGTGGGCATTCATTTTCAAATCACTATAAAATGTGAACAAGGTGAGATAGAATTCTGGTTCTTTCATATTCTAGATATGCATGCTGAGATATAATTTTCCTGAAAATTTCCTGGGTGTTTCTTAAATTTAGTAGAAATGGGTGTATAGAAAGTGGGCGTGGTCAGTTAAAATGTTGAAAAAAATGTTAGTTTGTTCATTTTGATTACTTTATATACCAAGTATAAATATGAATTTAGTGGTTTTGTCCGGGAAAGTAGAATCTCACTCAAAATCTTATCATTCCTTTAGTAATCCAATAGAGGGGTCGTTACCAACAAATTCTGGATTACGTTATATAAGAGAGGACTCACTCTTGAGCTCAATTGAAGGACAGCTAACCTTTGATTTGTGTTTACTATCGTTTTCATTGAAATTCTCTATTAATTAAAATTATTTATTTAACTAAAAGACAATATTTATTATAACTATTAAATAATTGGTTAAATCTATTGAAAACATGAATCAAATCTTCGAATTACTTC
>JAQIYB010000168.1:0-14912 GCA_034699325.1 Oribatida sp. Gr-Ori-00743 | reverse complement strand
TTTCGATACATGGGTTACAATCTAGCGACAAAAAAAACAAATATTAGCTTGGCAAGCGCGGTTGCTTATGAATCAGTTTTTGAATGTGATCCATCAACATTTAATTTGCTCTGATTTTTAAATTAATTTTTGAAATAATTTTTATAATTTGATCAATAATTGTATCGCTTTAGAAGTGATTTAACAACTATTTAGATTATTTTTTATAATGCAAAATAATTATAGCAGGGCCAATAAGAAATGTTCATGTGTCACTTTGGAAAGTTATGAACGCTCCAGGTTATTTCTACAGTGTATTAAATTTACTTATTCACACTTTTCTATTATTTTAAGTATTTTTAAATAAATAACATTTATTCTCATTTTATGTGAAGTTTTGATGATTTAAAGTCAATTCTTTGGATAATTTAATTAAAAATTAGGTTATTTTTTTGGTAAAGTGCTATCAAATTATGATTAGACAATGTCTTTGTGCTACAAATTTGATATAATGTGCACTTTCGAAGGTATTGCACTCCAAGTGTATAGAAGTCTGTCCTATAACTGTAAGCAATATGTAGTGAATCCAATCCCATTATTTCGGGTCTATTTTCTAAACAAGAATATAAAAAGTAAAGTGAGTGAAGAGAGAGAGTCACTGAGAGAGTCAGCGACACACTAAGTCTTGGCCATTTTTACATTCACAAGTCTTACAAAAAATGATTTGAAGACAAGCATTGATAAGATCTTTAAAAACTTCTGGAAATTAGTTTAAATTTAAAGTAAAAAGATTTTTGTACAAACTTTAGATCAAGTTTTAAATCTTTGATTATAAAAAAACTTATAAATACCTTTTCTATACTAAGACAAATTGTCAAGCTAGCTTTTAAACTGAAGAAAAAGACAGAATCTCACAAATTTAAGATTTGATGCTCTCGTTTAATATTAATCTTTAATGACATCAAACGGAACGTGTTTTTAGAAACCCTATAATCTTGTATTTTATAATCAATTTAAGTTCTTTTTTCAGGAACTTTCCATTCAGTGAACTCACAATTAAATGTAAGTATAGTCACGAATAATAAAGAAAAAGAGCAGATCTCAAGACAAACAATATTTCAATTGCTTAGAATATGCATTCATTAATAAACTACCAAGGAGAATTTTCAGAAAAATTATAATTTAAATATTTACCAAAATTCTGTATCAATCATTGCAATGATATTATTTAATACCCTTAACGCCAAAGTCTGCTCGGGTGGGATATTTCGGCAAACATTTTAGCCAAAACCTCGACAGACCTAATGGCTGTCATCTTATAACGTGTTAAAAATTAAAGAAATCGAGAGGATATACATTTTTCAGCCTTTCAGGGCTAATATTTTCAAATGATCAAGGAGATTTTTTGCCAAAACTTACGAATTTCTGGTATAAATTAAAGAAATATTTGTTTGAATTACTTATTTAAAGGGGTATTAGTAGTAGTATTGCAATACTTCTTAAATTATATTTATATAAAAATCTGAAAATTGAAAACTTTTGGGTTTAGAGTCCAATCCCTCCAAATTCAAGGCTAAGTGAATTGTGCCGAAAACCAGTGCCATTGAATCGATTGAGTCGATCCTTTTTATGCCATTTATTGCCCGCAATGAACATCCAATTTGAATGGAATCCAAACAGAAATAATGATCATGCACAATTAAACTCAAATCTGATGCACACAATTATTAACCAAGAAGGAAAATTCTCTCCTTATGAAGAACATTTATATTATTCATTTGTTCCCGATTATCGCATTCCTCAAACATATCCCTTGATAAGAGAGAATGGATTTCCTCCAAAGCATTCAAAAGGAATGGAATCGAATGCATTCCAAGATATAAATCATTTCGATTCGAGTGAACTCATTGAAGACCACATTTTGAATACATTCGATACAAACGGTTTGATTGAAACCCCGCTTATCTTCGATAAGAGTATTATATCAAATCAGAAATCAAATGAATCGTTCAAAAACCCCTCCATTTTGGAGCCTTCGACTCATTTTGAAGACTTTTCGTTGGATTACAAGAAAGACCGAAACACCGGCAGAAACTTTCTGAAGTCCAATACTTTTGGTACAAATGATAGCAACCGATGGAAGCCTTTGAACCAAAGCACAGAAAACTCAAAACAAACAAAAATAATGGATAATAACAGAAACTTTGAATCGTTGCACAAATTAGTCTCACCCACAACAAGGACCCCCTCATTGCCGAATGTTGCCAAAATGATAACGAGCACAACAACCAAATCTCCAATAATAGCCATTCCTTTTTATTCTAAACGAAAATATTTCCTCAATTTGGACACAAATGTGGAAAAAGTGTCTCAAAATCTATCAAATAATTGGGAAAATTCAACAAAAAATGTATCAAAAACAAAGAAAAATGAGCCGAGAGTTCAAACAATTAAAGATTGGTCTCTGAAAATAAGTAAAAATTCGAGCGATCATTGGTTTCCCTCTTCCATCAAAAAGTCGATTCTTCAGAGAAAACCTCAAAATGAAGTAATTATAAAGAAATTGCACTCAAATTATACCAAATCTTCAGTCGTTTATTCAATTGAGGATTCATTTGATGACAAAACACTTAAAACTGATTTGAATGACAAAAACAAATTCAATTTCAATCGAATAGAAATCAAAACAATTTCTAAAATTACTAAAAATGATTTAAAATCAGAACTGAGAGGAAAACCAGACATCGATTATCCAACACATAGTCCATCAGTTCTGAGTGACTTTACGTGTAGAGAACCCGGATATTTCGCCGACACTAAATTTGGTTGTCAGGTATGTCCTCAATTAAGGTGAATTAATAAAACTAATTCTGTGTGGGACAGGTATATCATCACTGTGAAGACAATAATTACCACCAGAAGTTTATTTGTCCGAACGGAACTCTATTCAATGTGCGGATCCAATCGTGTGATTATTGGTTTAATGTCAATTGTGGACATAATTCAAAGAAAGCTCTTCTCATCGATGATCTAAAGAATAAAATGGACAAAAATATAAGAAAAGATAACAATTTGAGAGACAAACCAAAAGATCGTCAAATCATTGAAGAGTTGAAACTTTTTGTAGAAAATATTTCGAAGACATGACTTAAAACCAAAATATTTTAAGATATTTCATACAAATGTGAAGAACTCATTTCATTTGTAAAATAAAGGGAAGAATCGCTACATTTCACCAAATATTGCATTTATTAACATTTATTTTGAGCCAAACGTAAAATTAAATAAATTTATTCAATTATTACATAAAATACCTCAAAATTATATTTTTAACTAAGAATCAAAAACTACTAATAGAATGGGTCTCTGAGAGAGAACTCCATTTGTTCCCTATACGGCACTTTCCATCTCAAAAGTCGAGTCAATAGCGATGTCTTTGCCGGATCAAAATACGGAAGAATTTCATAGTTTGGAACCTTTTTATTAAACAATAGTTAGAAACATTCAAATATAGAAACCAATTATATATTTATACCATATTTTGATAGACTTTGTCGCGATGTTCACCGATATCAGAGTCCACACAAAGACTATCGACTTCATAGATAGGAGCAGTGGTTATATTTTGACAAAGATCATCTTTGTAATTAGTAAATTGGCTTCGATTGCGTTCCCAAATGTCTTCTTCCCAAAGATTCCAGTCTTCGAACTTCTCTAAATGTGGGTCCCATTCATCCAAATTAATTTTTTCGATGTCGTCGACCATATCTTCGACATCTCCGTATTGAGACCAATCATAGATAATCACTTCTGAGGCTCGCGAAGCTTCGGGTAAATACCGATTTTTGTACTGATCTTCAATTTCTTGCAAATACTCATTACATAAAACGGGAGAATTCACTTCGTGTGCCTTTTATCCGAATCCAACAAACTTTAAATAATTCAAAATTGAGACAAATGTATGAAAGACTTACGATATTCCTATTTTTGATTCGATTGAGACACTCCTCGACGGGAACGTCCAAATAGATTACCAAATGAGGTCTTTGTAAGTCATATATGCTATTATGTCGACACCGGTAGTAATAATCGCGAGCTATATATTGAAGACACAGTTTATAACTGAAGACAATTTAGGAAATGTTTAATACCGTCGGACTTAAAATAACCGCATTTATGCATCGCTTCGGTGAATACAAAGTCACTGTAAGGACTCCTCTCTAAGACCACTCCCTGACCAGTATTGTAGAGATGAGCCAAAGCGTCGATATACTGTTCAAAGCGCTGGTGGTAGAAATACATTTTCATCCAATGGGCCGCTTTGTGGAGCGGATCCTCGTAAAACATCTTCTCGTCGAAGGCGTGAACCAAAGGATCGATATATTTATTGAGTGTTCGGTAATCGAAACCATTGTGATTAATAAACAACTCATTTAAGTCAGTTTCGGGCATATATAGCATTCCGAACTGTTTGGCCAACTCCTTGGCCACCACTTCTTTGCCCGAACCCTTATTGCCATCTACGACAATGATTTTGCTATTCATATCAAAGCGGGCGGGGGTTGGGTCCAAGTCCAGCATATAGTGAAAATATACGTAATGTCTTTTAGTTTTGTATGGCCAGGGCTTAGGCTTATCTCGGTCAATTGCGGGGTCTTTGCGTTCGACGCCAACCATTGTCGCCATTTGTGTTCGTAATAATGACTGGACTTTGAGGACTTGACCCGCATTTTTGGCTTTCACTCCATTCAAAAGTTTTGTCGCACACATACGAAAGACAGACATCGCCGTCAATTCGGCCACAATTAGTGGTATATCTGTCCAAAGATAAAGATTTTTACTTCAATTAAATGTTTATTTTTGGATTATTTTTGTTGCCATAAATGACGTCAAATATTGTTTTGTTCTCACATTCAAAGAGTTTTTGGGAATAAGAATAGGCTTTAGATTCTTAGCGTCAGAATTTTGACAAATTTGACAAGAGTCTTTTAATAACTACTATTCGTCTCTAAATCAAGATTATTATTTTCAAACCCAATTCTGTGTGCAATCCTTTGAACTGAGTTTACTTTTTCAATGAATACACAAATTTTTAACGTCAAGATTACTATTCTATGAAGAAAATGATCTTGTTAGGTTACCAACTTTTGAGTTCATTTTACTAAAACAATTGGCAAATGTGAGCAAACTCTTTGACTGAATCTGAATTAGAAATTCTGTGTTTGATTTGTTTGAGTTGAGACAAATGGTGAGAATATTTGGAGTCCAAAGATATGCAATGATTTTGTGACCACTTCTCTACCTTTTGGTATATTCTGTTCACACAATAGGATAACCAAATTGTGTTGGTTTTCGGGTAAAACTTTCTCCAATCGTTTTGTGTGATTTGTTTTTGATGTAAATAAATCTTTTTGAGCTCTGAATTCTGATAGTCTTCGAGATTTAAATTCGACAAATCGTTGTAAACGTATTTAATCTTTTCCTTGTCTTTGGAACCGATTTGGGTTCTCGCGAATGTCGTGTCTATTATCACTAATTTGATCCCATCAACTTTTAGATGAAACTTGTGTCCATCGATTGAATAATATAAATATTTGTCTTCAGTCGGTTTGATTAGTAGGTTTGAGAGGTGGAGATCCCTGTGCTCGAAATGTAAGGCACTTTCAGCCACAGCTAATGAGGCGGTCAGTTGTAGGACAAGACTCAAAGCTTTAGTTGGAGACAAACCGCTCACAGAATCCAATTGTTTTCCTCCGAAAGTTTGCTGTGAAATGAGATATTGGTATTTGGCGTTTGGATCCCCTCTTCCTTTGGACTCTGATTTGTTAAATACCAATCTATGGCTCCAAACAAAGAGACAACTTTTAATATTAGCGAAATTTTCACAATAATTGTCAGTCATTTCAAGTGAAACTGCCTTCAAATCACTCAAACGCATCGAATTAATCACATCTGAAACGACTGCCGACGCGGTCTGAATGACGTTCCCTTCTTTACTCAAACGGTTAATGAGAGATATTTTCAAAACAATATCTTCTCCGTTCAAATCCTTGATTCTAAGCACTTCACTATAACAACCCGACCACAAGACTTCCAATTGTTTGTGTATTCTATTGAAAATGAGAAACAAATTAATAGTCAAATAAATTGAAGGATTGTAAGAAAAAGTTACTCTTTTGAGAAAATTGTTTCCAATCGAAGGGCTTCCGTTTGTCGACATATTCTCAGAAGTTGTTGTTCGCTGTTATCGAAGGAAAGGGCTCCGATTAGACTCTGAGAAATCCATTGACCGTTAGTTTGCATTTGTAAATCAGATTCCGCGGAATTGTTTAAAGCACTTTCCAATCTTTGGAGACACTCTTCAGTGTCGGCCCCAAGTTTTTCATTTGATATACTTTTGAAGATTCGGAACAATTGTTTTGTCTTTCGTTTCAATTTCCTCCACATTTTGATCTTCTTTCAGAACTTAAATAATTTTACTCTAATTTTAAAAAATTTTCAATAATTGTTGTCAACAAACGATTTAAAATTTTAACTCAAAAACAGCGCTTTTTGTATACAATTTCAAACAATTGAAAATATATTGTCTTTTAATTATCTTAATTATAGTTTTGTTAAAACATTTATCTGATTTCACGTTTATATTTCCATATTTTCAGTGTTTCAGTGTATTTTGTTGTCCTTGGTCATTAAGTTTTAATTAGATTTGAGATTCAATTATAAACTAAATTCGTGAACATATTCTGTTCGATAGTTTAAGTATTGTTTAAAATCAAATAATAGAATTCTAATACAATTGTGCATGCTCATTGTAAAAGTCTTTGAATTTTCTGCCCATAACTTCCGAATTAGTTGCAAATCGCTAATAATTTATTACCTTTCCTACGATACCACTTCCATCTAAATGTTTACATATTCTTAACTTTGGTCTAAGTTCTCACTTTTCTCTACTTTTTAAAGGAATCCAATGAATTGTGGCTCAGAATAAGTCAAAAGTAATGAATTTAAAACAATTGTTTGTCATTTATTGGTTTCTGTGTTTCAAAATTGTTTGCAATTCACAGATAGAAGACGACTATAAAAGTATAAAATCTGTGAGAAGTAAAAGTTTAAAATTAATTAATTTACTCAAAAACTTCTAATTATTTAAGTTTTTGAAAAGAACTGAAACCGAAAGGAATGAAACCGAGAAAATTCAGAGAAAGGTCATCGAAAAAAAGGCACTGAATTTATCTAATAATCAAACGATAAGTGATTTCGAGAACAATAAAATTGCAATAATTTGTCCGTAAGTTTGGAATTAAAATTTCAAACAAAATGTGAGAAATAATTATCAATAGTTTTGGAGAGAAAAAGAGAGATTATTATTACATAAAGTGGTTCATCGATGGCACAGAAGTAAATGACAGACAATTGAGAAATCGGACAAAACTACGGATGAGTCTCAAAGGCAATCGGATAGCAGTAAGTTATTTGAAAGAAGAGGACTCAGCGCTATATTCCTGTCAATTAAGAATGAAAAATAACGCAACAGTTGAAGAATTGGTCCAAAACTCTACAAACTTTGAGCTAAAAGTCTATCCCTTCATAAAAGGAGGTCTCGACCCTCGATCACCAAAAGTAGCCGTAAAGTTGACCTTTTTTATTGCATTAATAATATTCCTTTCGATTGTTTTCATCAAATCTGAAGTTTATTTCCAGTTTACGGACATTTGATTTAAATATTTTGTTTAGAATTGAAATTAAAACTTATTATTAAAAACTTTGTTATTATGGGAATACAATTTACAACTATACCAGCAAAAAGCAAGGAAACTATGCCAGGTATACCACTGGTATAATACCAGGTATAGTTTGCATACTTTCTTGAATAGCAAATCCAATGAAATGGTTTGAAAAGTAGTGATTCAATGTTGTGTTGAAGTTTAGAGACTCGACTCAAGCGCTCATTCGTTGCATTCAATCGGTTTCTGTTTTGTTTGTCTTTTGTTAGACTTTTCTCACTTTTAAGTCATTTGTTTAGAATTTATGTTTAATTTTAGTTTTAAACATATTTTAAAGCATTAAAGCATTAAATTATTAAACGTTTGTATAAATAATTTGTTTGAAAACAACTGAAATGAGCAGTGAATCCATTGAATCCATTGAAACGATTGAATCCAATGACGAATACAATCAATTGTTTGATGAAAATTATGAAAATTTAATTAAAAATGTAATCAATTTTTCGCTCAATTTTTTTGACAAAGAAGTCGATTATTCTTTTCCTCGTCTCATGGACTCAAGCGGTCAGCCATTGGTTCTTCAGCCATCACTCTTCCCAATGGTTTGGCCGACAATTTACTTCGCCTTAGAAGACGAGTCCAGTATTTATTGCCTTTACTTTCATTAATCAATTCATTGATGTCTTCTATTATCAAATATTCTTCAGTGTCTTCAGTGCCAAACAAACTAAAGCCTTATCTTAAATGGAAATTATCTTCAATTACTGCCAATACTATGAAGACTATTGTCATTAAATCGGGATTTCGTTTGCAAAAAGGTTTGACTCAAAGTCTTTGAAAGTATTTGAAACCAATTATCTCTTTTGTTAGATAAGAATAAAAGGGTTTACAAGAATTGGAGCGCCATTTGGTGTAAACATATGAAGTGTATTGAATTCAAATCGATTAAAGACTATCAGAAAGTGAATCACTTTCCGGGAAGTTTTCATTTCGGCCGAAAAGACAAATTATGGCAAAACCTTCGACTAATGGCAGCCAAACACGGGTTTGACGTATTCGGCGGTTTTCATCCGACAACTTTTGTTTTACCACAAGATATCAATCTTCTGAAGAAGTATTGGTCTAACTCTGAAGAAGAAGAGCCGCTATTTATTGTGAAGCCGCCCGCCTCGGCCAGAGGTCAGGGCATTAAAATAATAAATAAATTGACTCAAATACCGAAGACTTGTAGGACTAAATTAAAACATTACGTCAAACCAAGTCTTGTCGTTCAAAAGTATATAACGAATCCGTGTCTTCTCTACAATCAAACTAAGTTTGATCTTCGAGTTTATGTCTTAATCACATCAATGGTTCCGTTGAGAGTCTATCTCTACGACGACGGACTCGTCCGCTTCGCATCTCATCAATACTCGAATGATATTCAAGACATTGACAATCAATTCATACATTTAACTAATTATAGCGTTAATAAGAATCACTTAAATTATGTCCTCAACAATGACATCAACGGTCAAACCGGCAATAAATGGACACTTAAGACATTGTGGAGATATTTAAGTCATTCTTCGGCAGACGTTGACGTAGATCTCATCTGCAGTTCGATCGAAGATATGATAATAAAGACAATAATTAGTTGTGAACGTTATGTCTCCAAATTAGTTGAACAGAATGTGAAGAGTCGATACTCTTGTTTTGAACTCTTGGGCTTCGAT
The DNA here is from genome assembly GCA_034699325.1 of Oribatida sp. Gr-Ori-00743. NCBI lineage: Eukaryota > Metazoa > Arthropoda > Arachnida > Sarcoptiformes > Oribatida sp. Gr-Ori-00743. Next base: position 5,494 of record JAQIYB010000168.1, on the reverse strand, counting down.
ATAATGCTGGACAGTGAGTATAAGCCGTGGCTCCTCGAAGTAAATATATCTCCCAGTCTGCGCTCAGATTCGTCGGTTGACTGCGCCGTCAAAAGTCAATTAATTAAAGATATGCTTAATATTAATGGATATCAAATTCCACCGAATTTCAGAAAATTCGAGTCTTTCGCTGATTTTATTTGTTTTAATCGTCACTATTACTCTTGTGATCTCACCGATGAGGAAGACCTCAAAGTAATAATATTTTTAAATTCTTTAAATAATTGAGTGTTTTATTGTTTAATAGCACCAGAAATTTGAATCCTCTTTTGTGGAGAACTCCTTCTCAGAAACGCACGAACTTCTCTGCCATTTGACTGATTACGACATAAGACAATTGATTGAATCGGAAGACGAGTTGTCGAGGGCTGGAAATTTCAAACGCATTTTCCCTTCACTCAAAACACGCGATTATTTAAAATATTTCGATCGACTCTTTTATCCGAATATTTTATTGGATGAATGGGAACAACACTTTGCAGACAATAGACAAAAAGGTATGACTCAAACATTAATTGTCTAATTCTGAGCTTTGAATCTCTTATTAGGAATTGAGAGGTTAAGGACTCTTATTTGGCGAAGACAGCACATGTTCTTCAACAATTCAGACCTTGTAAGTTTTATTCTGAGCAAAGTTTTCCTAAATGTCATCATTAGTTAAAGTAACCTTGATCAATTGATTCAATTATATTTCAGATCAACGCTTTTATCCACAATTGTGACCAAAGTTTAGACGAAATTGAAAAATGAAATAAAAACAATAAATTTGTTTCTTTTTTATGTAATTTTCTAATAATAATAGAAATAAAAACAATTTCTCGTGAATTCACTTTTATTCGGAAATTTAAATCATAGCAATAAATGAGACCATAAATGAAGGAAATAATTCAAATCAGTTCCTTCGAAGAGACAATTGATAAGAATGAGGTCATCCAATGGATAAAAGATAGCTTTTCGTGCGATCCCCGAAAAGACGCCGCATTCGTGAGACGCCTCTTATTATTCAATAGGAACTCATTGGGAGTCAAGTATTCTGAGCGACCGTTTAATGTCAATAAAATGTTTACTGAAAAGTATATCAAAGAATCGTTGAATTTATCAAACATATCGAGGGAACAATTTAATAGCCTATCAGACGATGAGGTAGAGTTGAAACCGAAGATTCTTCACATATTTATAGAGTCGGGACATAATCTCATCGATAAACTAAAAGTTAAAGAATGCAATCCTTTTTTCAAAGTATACCTCAAGACTTACACCAGAGATAATCGTTTAGTTTCGACTTCAAAGCCATTTGTTTCGAATACACTGAGGAATACGGCAAACCCTAAGTGGGAAACAAGACTTGACATCGAAATACCCGATCCTCGGGTTTATTCTTCGAATAAATTGTTAGAAAAGGTTTACAGACAGGACCTCTACATTGAGTTTTGGAGTAAAAACTTCTTTACTTATTGTCAACGCCTCACAAGACTTTGCTCAGAATCTGATCGGTATTTGGGAAGTGTGTGCCTTAAAATCGGAAAGAGATGTGCGAATGAAAATTTTTTCACTTATTGTATTCCATCGACGGCTTCACTCCAAAGATTATCCCTCTCTAATGGCTCTCTCGGTTCGGTTAAAGTGAAACTAATTTGGGGCCGTTTAGCTGAAAAGGGACAGCATCAATTCTCTATAAATCAACACATATTGCTCTACGCTCTGTCCTTCAATTGGCATTTGTCTGATAATAAGTTATTGGAAAAACTGTCCGCCAAAAAAGTGTTGACTCACTTGAGCTTTTTCTATATGCCGGCCCTTTCCCTTCATAATCAACATCGAATTCAAAGCAATCTAACCGTTTATGAGGACTCTATTATACGAAGAGCTGTTTTAATTAACCTTATTATACAACATTCCAAAGAAAAGATAGATTTTTCCGTAATTTTGGCCAAAATCTTATCAAATGAAGACATTAATTTGAAGAGTTTTACGGCGTGGCTCTCAAATGGTTACATTCAGACTCTAAATGAGATCGAAAAACAATTTGTTCGCCAATTGTTTGAAAGTATCAAAACGTATATAAATCTATTATTAACTGAAAACTATGAAAATTCACAATCGATTCGACTTTTGTTTCATTGTTTGAAATCTTTGAAGAAATATCACCGAAAATATTCCGATTTGAATCTGAGGCCAGAAATCGATAAATTGATTGGAAATATAATCACTGAAAATATAATAAAGAATATCTCCGATAATTTGTTGAACTCAAAAGCTAGCAATAAATGGCCTCAAATCATATCGTTTCTGACTAATGTTTCCGAACAATTGCGAGAATTTTGGTATAAATTGGATTCAATTATAAACTCAAAAACAATCGATAAAATAGTTGTGGACTTAAAACTCAATGCAAAGGATTTGATTGAAAATTGGAGATCAAATCAAAACGATTCGGTTCTCAGCGATAATATTCTCAGTTATTTCCTATTCATCACAGAATTTAACGAATTATTTCCAAGAAGGACCAAGAGTTCCTCATCTGAATATACGACAGACTTAACAGAATTATATCCGACAGACAAAGATGTCAGTCTCAACAAAGAAGAAGACAAACCAATTGAAAAACATTTGAATCAAATTAGAGTTGAATCAAAAAAGTCAATCAAATCGATTCACTTAAATGATCTCAAGTTTTCGCCACTTTTAAGGCCAGAAGATACTGAAGAAGAAGATTTCTGGAAAGATTTTGATCAACAAATATTCAAACATTGGATCGACAAAAGAGTTGAGACTTTGATTGAATTCGCAAATAAATTGGTTTTAGATTCCGTCAAAACCATCGAAAATGGTTCCGAAGAAGAAACTAAAGAATTGATTTCCGGAAGAATTGCCACAAAATTCTTTTTCAATGCGATCTCACAATTGGTTTATTTTTCATTAGCCGTCGCAGCAAAACATTACTGGAGTTTTGAGACCTTTCGCTCAATTTTAAGCATATTATGTGACATTTGCTTCAGATTTTGTTCCGGTTTACAAAACTTCTATATTAAAAATTCACATTTTAGTCAACACTTATCGCTGGCGTTGTTTTGTTTGAATACTTTGTATGAAATGCAAAAAATTCATTTGAAAACTGATTTAATAGAACTGATGACTGATATAAAAGCGCCTCTAATTCATAAACTCACTCAAACCTCGCATTTATTGGACCAAAATTTGCCCGAAAATAACTCTTTTGGTAAACCGATGGAAATATTAAGATTCTGTAGACATGTAATTCAAATCTCAGAAGAGATTGAAGACTTAAACAACAAAATGGCAAAAGATTTAGCCAATGAAATGTTTGAACAATTCTATGCGACTATAAATCGTTTGATGCAAAAAATTCCGAATTCAGACTATGAAAGAGAGTATCAAAGAATAGAAGAGTCCATTGAAATGAAAATGGAAACTATACGTAAGAATCTGAGATCAAATCAAACGATTTGTTCCATCATTCAAATCGTCAAAACGAAAGGCGAAAAAATGTTTGTCAATCAAATGGAATATACCTTTGAATGCTTCAAAACTATAGAAACCAATGAAAAGGATAGAATCAAAGAGAAAATGAAGCAAACGATCAATATTTTCGTATTATTTGCCAAAAGTTATAAAAGTTTCAATCATTTGATGACAGGTTTCGAGTCTGACTTTAAAGTGGAAGAGTTATATGGAAAGAACTACACCGAGAGCTTAAAATTTGATGAAATGATAGAATATATGCAAAGAGCGTCACAAGAAATAACAAATTGATTTTTATATTAAATAATTGAGGTTTTATTGGAATGAATTGTTATGAAAATCATTAATAAAATCCTATTTTCTATGGAAAACAAATTTTATTACTAATTATAGTGAATTGAATGCGATTTACAAATTAAATAACTCTTTTAAAAGTAAATTACAATAAATAAAAAATTTAAATAAGTTTCAGACGAAGTAAAGTGCGGTCAGAGTTACGTAAAATATTACAAATTAATCCGAATTCAGACCTGAAAACCGTTGAATGAGTTCAGTAATGAATGTCCTGAATATGTATTCAAAGCTCTAATTAGTTTGAATGCATTGATTGGCACTTATTTTGGTTAATATACGTTCGGGTTATTCGGTTAAATTTCATTCAAACCACCGGTACTTCAGTTGACACATATTTTAAACATTAGCACAAGTCATATGACGCACAAAACTATTCTGAATTGATTCGGATATTATTTCGGAATTATTATATTCCGGTTTGACTTCAATTTATCGATACGTTTCTGTAAGTGAGCGTTCGATGTCTCCAACTCTTCCACTTTGGCCACGGCTTCCCTCAACTGATCGACAATGTATCAAATTATTAAATGTGTTATACAAATGAAATGAAGACTTACTTCTCTTTGAAGTTTTCTTTTATCGGTCTTCAGTTCATCCTCTAAACGTTCGGACTCTTCAGCGGCGGTCCTATATCTGACCAATTGTGTATCGAGTCGGGCGACATTTCCATTGAGGACAGTTATCTCTTGTTCACATTTTTTCAGTTTGAACTTATAATCACTAACCAAACGGTTGGCCTCTCCTGTGGTTAACCAAAAAGATCATTAATTATTGAGAAAAGACTTAAGATTTGTGGCTTACTTTGAACTTCGAATTTAGTGTCGGAATTGAGGGAAGAGTTTGAGCCCTGCATTAAAGTAAATTCTTCTAATTTTGTTGTCCTCTGTCTCTCTTCTTCGAGTTCTGTCTTCGTTTGGTTTATTTCATTCATAAATAATTTTCGTTCATTTAATAGTGTTTTGATTTTGGCCTCTAATGTGAGTCCTTCGACACCGGCTAACAGTTGAGACGCTTCTTGAGATATCAACGAAGCGTTGTTTGGAGTCTTCCCTATTGGGCATTGGCTGACACTAATGCTTGACTCAGAGCCGCTCTCATCACCGAAAGATTCACTCCTTTTATCACTTATTACACCATTTATTCCATTCATATGATTGCATTCCGAATGTAAATTTGGATTAAACTCATCCGAGTCTATCAACACTAAACCCGCCTCCTTTTAGTTGAGTAGAGTAAGAGTTAATCAAATGATAGTTTTAATGGACAATACAAACCTCAATGAGGTATTCCCTTCGTTTCAGACTTTCTCTGTAATAATCGCAATCTTTTTGCAATTTCTTCAGTTCTCGACTCAATTGATCGAAAGTCTGTCAAATAATTCATTATTTATAACAAAAATAACATTTTTCTAATCTTAAGTCCGTTTAAATTCGGAACTCTTTGTTATAAACATTTAAACCTGATTTCGGTCGTCAGTAGTGCTGACCCGAAGGTCATCACAATTGACATTTTCAAAGGAAAGTCAATAGAGTGGAGAAATAGACTGTAAGAACTGACCCGACACTTGTCTTTGTAGTCCTTTTGAAGTCGAATCAAATTTTCCTCCAACTCTTGGATG
>JAQIYB010000167.1:0-14949 GCA_034699325.1 Oribatida sp. Gr-Ori-00743 | reverse complement strand
CCGCACTTCAATATCTTAACCCGTTTCCGAGTTATTGCAAAAACCCCGCGATACAAATATACCGACCGGCCTTATAGATAAGAATAAGTGGTTATGTGGCCTGGCTAGATTAGTAATAATTGGATTAAACCAATTTTGACTTTCGTAATAAGTAAGGCAAAAAATGGCCAAAATCAGCAAGATAATTTTACAAAAACATGTCGAATAGTAGACAATTTAAAATGAATAAAAGGCTTTGACTGTACTATTAGGTTCTTGCATAATTGACAAATATAAAGAAAATTTTTCCACACTTAAAATGAATAATTCAAACGATTTAGATCATTTTTTGACCAAGTCAATATAATAATTATGCAATTGTCTATTATAAACTTGCAACTAATGATTTGTTTGAACTGAGACAGGCTCTTATTGGGGCCATAAATCACAGTTTGGTTTGTTTTTAATCCAATTAGAGTTCAGTTCAATCGATTGCAAATAAATCGATTTGAGGAGAAATTTACATTTAAATTAGTTTAAATAAGCCTGCTAAATTAAACTGTTAGAAAGGCGTGATATCTTTAAATCAGTGATAGCCTGGAGATTTAAAATCAATAGATTTATCATGCAAAGGTTATAAGTGCACAGAATATTCCCTTTAATTTTTATGGCTTATTTGAGAGGAAGCGCTTTTGATGTCTTTTAGTCACGAAAGCAATTCTGAATCACGCATTTCCATTGTGAGTATCAATGGGAAGGCCTGTCAACCCGTTATGGTAATCATAGAGATAAAAGCCACCTAATTAATCTTAGACAATTATTCATAAGCTTTGATTCAAAGTCACAACTTTTCAATTATTCGAGTAAATAGTTTTTGAAAACTGTAAATAATTAATGAAATGATAAAATCAATATTTGCTAAGAATTTTAGTCAAAAATGGTTTCTCAAAGACTTTCTTTCATATTATGTCATAATTTTAGTATTCTCACAAACTTACCATGTTGGCATTCGCTAATATTACTTGTAATTTCTGCTAATGAATTACTATAGTCGAGTGAATTTAAGAGAAAATTCTTGAGAATTAGTCTAATCTTTGAATTTAATCTTTAAAATTAAAAATAAACGCCAAGTATTCCGATGTCATCTTTGCTTGAAAATACATTTCCCAATATTTTATTGCCATCCGATTATAATTAAATAAAGACAGAACCCACCAAGGCAGTCTTTATTATGGAAAGCAGACAGACACACAGAAGTTCTAGTTCAACCAATTTGAATAAAGTTTAGATTGTAATTAATCTAGATGGTAATGCTAACAAGTCTTATATGCAAATTGATTGCGCTGGTTGCTTCTCAATAATATTTTCAACTTTGAGATTGTGGTTATCCCTAACTAAAAGATTGAGAAACGCATATAAATTCATCAAATGTAGCTTGGAGCAATCAGAAACTCTTCACTGATGTATATGGCTATTGAATGTTCAATGAGAAAAATATTTTGACCTTTTTTCAAATTATTTGCTGATTAATTATGAATGATATTCCAAAAGATTCCAAATCGACACAAAAAAATCCACCAAGGTCCTTTGTTGGGGGTAAAATCCAATTTTTTAGATTAATTCTAATTCAATTCACAGCCAGTAAATTGGAAGAGAACCAAGTTCATTTATCAAAGTTTTGCATCATCAGACACTTATTCTGTCATTTTGAACAGGAAACTTTAGCAAAAACCTTTCCAATTGATCATGCTAATTCTAAAAATGATTTATTTTTTTCAAACAATTTGGTCCAATCTGTCGACGAAATGATTGAAACAACAAATTAATTGATTTGTTTTTATGGTTCGGATTTGAGTTAATTAGACTCAGATTTATACCACTTTTCCTCAAACTGTTGGCAGAAGAGGTTCGCCACAAAACTAAGATAATTGTCGGACAAATTAAGACCTTTTAAGTGCTAATTAAACGATAAAAATTCAAAATTTAATTAAATTTAAAATTTTATTTTCTGATTATTTTTCGAAATTCTTGTTTTTAAAACTAACGCATAATATAATTATTTTTAGAATAACCAAGAACATTACTCGAATACTGTTACTGGATAAGATTGTCTTACTCTAAAAGCATAGTAGCAAGATCAAGCAAAATAAATAAATACAGAATCTGTAAACAATTCTATTTAAAATCAGTTTAAAGGTTAATTTGTAGCCTGCTCAGATCAAAATCAAATCAAATCAATTAAGACACCTTGGCTACTGCTAAAAACTTGCTCAAAGCCTGAATATTAATGTCAGACATTGGGTGGAATACCAGCAAAACTAAACTCAAATCGAGATTCTCATCAATTGATTCAAATGTCTGAATATTGAAATTATAAGCCGTTTTGAGGAAAGTCTGTTTCAAAAGACATGTAAAGCATATCATTTACTACCAATTCTCATGTCTTTCCCAAATCTATTGCAAGATCAATGAAACGAAAGGGTAAAAATAACTGTGATTTCAATAAATCTAGGCGTCGGGTATACACCCTTGCCAATAAACGCGTTCTTCTGATTTTTTGACTAGAGTCTAAATTTATAGCGAATTAAATTCGATGCACTCTACTTATTTAATCTAGTTAAAATTAGTACTAATGAAGAAGGATGTACTAGAAAGCAAGGTAATTTAGCGATTATTAAAATCAGATGGGTTATATCTTAGAAGTGCAAATGTTTATCCATGTTGTAATCTAATCGCTAAGGCACTATTAAACTAGATCCTCCTTGATAGCACCTAGTACATTTCACTTTAGTGAAAATGTATTAAACCTTTTTTTTGAATGAAATGAAATATTTTGAATAAAAAGATAAAAACATTTTATCGTTTTCTGTAATCAAATCAAACGTTGGATTTGATTAAAATGATTGAGAAAAACCACATTTCCTGGGGCTTCAACTCAAAAGCCTAGGCTCTAGCTCAAATCAAAGACATTAATTGATTAATCAGAGGTTAGAAGATCTAGCAAAATTAAAAACACTTTTATTTTCCAATCAATATTAATCAGAGTAATTTTATTTGATTGAAATCAGGGATGTTCAAGCATTTAAAGTCTAGGGGGTCGGTGGAGGGCTTTTGCCAAAATTCTGGACGGCAACGCACCCTTGGTCAGAAAAGAAATAGCACAGGGTTCAATTGATTGTATGACCCATTCCCATATAAACTGTAATTTTAAAATTATTTGTCATTAAACCTATTTATTAATTTGGAAGAACATAAGTCTTATATGTGGGTGAATGGCAAAGTAGTGCACTCCCGGGAAGAGAGAAATTGAGAGTAATTATGACTAAATGAAAAGACGGTCGGAGTAGAGGTGAAAGTCTTAAAGTCTAACCCAACTAAACCTAACCTAACCTAACCCAACCCAACTCAACTCAACCCAACTCAACCTAACCTCAACTCAACCTAACCCAACCCAACTCAACCCAACTCAACCCAACTCAACCTAACCTCAACTCAACCTAACCCAACCTAACCCAACCTAACCTAACATTGGCTTAAATAAGATTTAGAAAAGTGTCTAAAAGTGTTTGCAATGATAACGTCATACAACTGGACATTCCTTTTGCACTCTTCAGCTTTGAATTAATTAACAAAACTTAATAAAAGTTTTAGAATTGTTTTAAAAACTAATTACAAAATATTTGTTTTGATTTTGTGTTTGAAAATCACAGATTTTTTTGGTTAACACATACTTTACTTCACTTATCATTAATCTAAGTTTGAGTTAGACTTTTGCCAAGATTACCCAAAAGATTGCCGCTAGTAGTCAAGGTATGTTACAGGCGGTTGTCCTGGACAACTTTGATTGAAACAAAAAAAGAACAATTTATAGAAAATCAATGAGTAATTGCCTGGAACAAATAGTGACCATAAATCTCCATTTTGAACATTAAGTTCATTCAAACTCTGAATTCTTAATAAATTCTCTGCAAATATAGTCTCAAATAAATTGATTTTCTGTCATAAAAACTGAAACTATTCTTAGAAATAGTATTCAATACTAAACGGGAATTGATATCCGATTCAAATGTTCGCACAGAATATTCATGTCTTAAGAAACGTTAATTCTGTCGATAATGTCATCAATTATTAGAGAGATTTGTGTCTCAAAGCGATTATCATTTGATGAGTGGCCGACTGACCAGATGTCTCACCCGTCAGATCTATGTCTGTCCCCAAACAATGTATCACTACTTTTATGTAATCAAAAATAAAAGTCGATTTCTATTTTTATGACGAGCCTTACGAGAATCCTATTATGTGGTGCTGTTATGCCTGTGCTCAGTAGTGTTTCCATAGCGAATTTGTTTCTACTGCCAGTCCTATGGAGTGGTGTTCTGTGCACTGACTCCCTGTCTATCGTCGACTGCTCTGAGTGTATGTGTTGTCTGAGAGTCAGTGAGAGTCAGTCAACACAATTGTCTGCCATTTTGTATTCAAATTCGTGTTTTCGTCCGCAAACTGACAGACAATTCAACTGATATTTCATCGGAATATCACTACCGACTGACAAACCAGTAATTAAGAGGTCAGGCGTCGGGCAACGCCTCCCATACACTGATAAACATGTAATTTATTGATTTGTTTTGGTAAACAAAAAAGCCGTCGAAGTTATGAACGGTTCAATACTTCCCGACAATTTGGACTCAATACAGAAGTCCGAGTCCTTTCCCATCCAGAGGTTTGTCCATTGATCTGATCCGATGTCGGATGTGTTTGCTAACAGACGTTTATCCCTCTGAAGGCACCGGTGGTCCACCAATGAAGAGATCGCCTCAATTCTGATCGCAATCGACAAACACGAGGAGTGGCTCTCGAAAGAAGTCAAAATCAGGTGCTTATTGTCCTTCAATTCTGATCCTTAGATTAGAAGACAGTCTTAGGAGAGGACTGTCTGATGAGTTCCCAAATCCAATACCAATCAAAGAGCAGTTCCGTCACTATTTTCAATGCCATCGGTTTTTGCCATTTAATTAAAATCGAGTTTATTATTGAGATCTCTAACCAAGGCTCACCTAATTCTAAGCCAGCAATTTGATCTTGGTATAAATGTGTCCGAAACGACCAAATTTAGATCAATTCCCAAATAATTCAAAGACTAATTCAATTGAAGTGCACTCAAAACAAAACCTTTCAATAAATGAGTCTTTCATTGACTTTCAATAAATAAGTTGTCAGAGAAGAGCACCGCATATATCAATCACTCGACAGCACCCAAAAAAGCCTGTTATTCCTGGCTCATTTATTTCCGGCGACGCGCCCCGATATTGACCCCCTTGAGCATGCTCAACTAGGAATATTGTGTAATCAGGGCAAACTTTATTCTCAATTATTAACCAAGAATAGATCCGGAATTGGGTTTTGCTCTTACCATGCTTCAATTATTTAAAAGAGCTTGCTCAAATATTTAATAATTCAACTAGTTGCAATCCTGAAGTAAAGTATTTATTGAGCGATGACCTTGGTGATCCCGTTATTATATGATTCAATAAAAGGCGACACTATATGTCTTCCCGTTATATAGCGGTTTATGTTTCCCCACAATTCATGTTCGATAAAAAAGGTGTTCCACACAATTCCATGACAGGCACTGAGCAAGGGCAGCTATATTTGATGACCTAGTTTTACGAATTAATTGAATACAAGTCTCGCCTTTTTTTTAAAAAAAAATACCCAAGGATATTTAACTTACTGGCCTGGTTAACTCCCCCTTGAGCATGTTAATTCTCAGGAATTCCGATCGATAGACTGGGTAAAGCCGGCTCTATAGGGCTTTACCAGCTCCTATCTGAGTAACTATGGTGTTTTTTGAGGCATTCCTATGTATGCGTTCCTTTGTAAAGGAGCAAGCTTAGTTAAAGCCTTGTTTCGAGATAAAAACCTAATTTAAAGTTTGTTAATACAGTGGTATAAAAGTTGTTGTCATTAATGGTTGCAATTACTTTGAAGCAATAAAAAATTGATGATATGTGTGCTAGATCATTCACTGAATGAGAGGGAGAGCTCACTAAAAGGCCAACTAATCAATAGAGTAATACGAGTAATGAAATCCGTTTTCTGTCCAATCGTTTCATTTCTTTGATTCAAAATCTCTTTAAGCGCACGAAGTCTTCATTACAGACCAGCGGACAGTTCACAGAACTCGTTTGTCACTAACAATGACCTTGGTACACCCAAATAATGACAAGCCTATATAATTGATGCTCAGAACAATCAGAATTTACCCTGATTGGTTAAGAATCAGAATATGGCACAAATGCAAATTTAGAAATAAACTGTTTTCTATTACCAAAATAACCAAGGTGGAATCAGAATTTAGATGACAGCCACTTTGATTGGAGCATAAGCCACCTTGGCTCTTTTTTAAAGCAAACAAAACTCAGAATAATTTATTTAAATTTGTGGCGAAAGACTTGTTTATCGCAATTATTATTCAGAAAATGTTTTGTTTGTTTAAGAAATGTGAAGAACGAGTAAATATTAGCTTGCTTAATTTGTTGCCTTTTCAGACCCAAAAGCGGTTCAATGATGTTATACTCCCGCAAACGGGTCCGCTATCGGAGGGACGGCTACTGTTGGAAGAAGCGAAAGGACGGGAAGACCACTCGCGAGGACCACATGAAACTAAAGGTCCAGGGCACCGAATGCATTTATGGCTGTTACGTACATTCGGCAATTCTGCCCACTTTCCACCGCCGGTGCTATTGGTTACTGCAGGTGAGAGCCTATTTTTAGCGCTTACAAAATGAGCCTGATTAATGCCAGTCCGCTCAGAATAACATTACAGTGCATTAGTCGTATATTAGTTTTTTATCGCTGATTTACTGGAGCGTTAATAATGAGTTTAGCATGCTCATCCCTTTATTGCCAGTCATGTAGTGCCTCTGTTAGCCATATTTTATTGCCAGTTTGTGCCCTGTGCCTGTGCCTGGCTCAATCAAAAATTCTGTATTCCTTTGTAAAGGCGTTAGAATTCATTTTATACTCGATTTTGTTTTTTATGAAAATATGCACAAAATTCAAATCGCTTTCGCTTTTGATTAATATTAATCTCTATTCTGAAACACAGACCAGAATTGAGTTAATTCTGAGTTATTACGTTCCAAATCAGTTGAGCCTTGTTTTCAAACATCGTTTTTGCATATTTGTCAGACATTTCAAAAAATAAGACACTTTTGCGCTCAGAATTGATCCTGCTCAAAGGCCGTCTCTATACCTGTCAATCAAATAGAATTTTGATAACATTGTAAGGAAATGTTGAATATGGGAACTGACATAATGACATACGTCAGACCCGCCGATAACCATGACTTCCAGCGTATCCACGCATTAGGAATGTGTGACAAAAATCAAATTAACTTCAATTCAATAATTAATTTTTATTATTAAAAATTAGAGGAAAAACACTTTTAATTTGAGATAATTACACATTTGGTCGTTAAATTTAAGCAAGATACATTTGTATTATAATGTAGAAGAGTCTGGTTATTGCAAATAAGAGTAAATTGAGCTTAAAATCGAAGAAAGATGAGCTTATAGTTGATTCTTGCTCTTTCCAGTCGGCCCAGAATAGCGGTAATTCATTCATTTATGAGTGAACTTCCAGTAGAATTGTAGATCACTTGCCTCGTAATTACATTTACGTTTATATTTCCCTTGGTAGTTGTCCCAGTTATCATTCTTCGTGCGTCTATTGTCCTTCAAAATTAGTTTAGAAGCAATAATATTTCCTTTACTCATCCACTCTTGTCTTTTATGCTGTGCTTAGTCTTCAAAATTTATATATTTGTTTGAATTAATTCTTTTTATAGCTTAGACGCGATTCAGTGAATAAATAAATAAATAAATGATTGAATGCATTCATTTAAAATTCAAATATTGTTTTAAAAGTTTTCTCTCTTTTGCACTCAATTTTGAGAGCATTTCTGTTATTTTCATTGATTTTCATTGTCTTAAAACATTTGTTTCTTTTTCTGCCAAAGATTTCCTCATTTTTGTCATTAGATTAGGATTTCTATTCACGATATCAAATGTTTCCGAATAATAGCAAAAATATTCGTTTATTTTATTTATTTCATACCATTTTGACCTTTGATAGTCTCATTTGGAACACAAACAAAGAATTCTGTTCGGAGACAAATATCTGCATTAAATGTGTGTTTTATGAAATTGCATTAAATATTAATACTTTAATCCCATATAAAACCGATGCGAATCTCATAGAATCTATGAAACCATATAATTATTAACATATTTATAGCGCTTTCCTCTCATGAAATACATAAATATTAATAATAATAATAAAACAGTTTTAAGTCAATCGAGTGCTTCGGTTATGACTACAATTAAGTGTTGTTTGAGAAAACACTTATCAATGATTAGATTTATAGTCGTTTCCAATACTATGGAAAATCAGATACTCTTTTATTTGGTTATAGTTTTTCACACATTCTTTACTCTTTCAATTTGGCACAGAATCCGGACATAGTTTTGGTCCATTATCTCAACGTTCCCTATAGTGATGACAATAAAGTGATTAGTCCTGCACTCAATTATTTCGCCGATAATAAGAAGGAATGGACTAAAGACGAGCTCATCTCTGAGCTCAAGCCTATGTGTAAGTATTACGTTATATAATGCCATTAGAGGACAGAATAATTAAAACCTCTTTTAAAAAACTAGTCTCGCAGTCAATTAGTTTATTATTAATGAATAGAAATGAGGTTTCAGTGCTTTTAACTTTAATTTTGGTCCTTTTCATCAATAATTAGACAATAATTGGAAGCCTTTTAAGTCAAATTCAATTCGAAAACTTTTCAAATTAGTATTGATTACAATCTAATTATGGTATTCCTAAACCCGGTCCACTAGTTTTCAGTGAGAACGAACCCGATCTCAATAATGAGTTGGAGAAGAGCACAGTCGAGACAATCGAGGCTATAGTCGGCCAACTAATGGTCAAACAGAGGGCTAAAGTAAAGGCTTTGGAGGACGCGTCCGACGGCGGTATTAACGCCAAAGCGCTGACTGTCGTCAATGCGATCACAAACAGCACACGAGAAGCCAATAAACAGCAAAACGGCAATAAACCTAATTCTGGGTCGCAGTCGACTAAATGTAAGCCGACGCCAATGTCATCAGTGGTTACCAAACGTGATGTTCAGTTGGGTCTGGTGTCGAGCGCCGCCCAAAACGCTAACGCCAAGAGTGATAATCACCCATCAAAACAGTTGTCACCTCAGGTCTGAACAATAGATTCTTATGTATTTGAAAATTATTGATTCCTTGCATTCCGTGCTTTACTTCACTATTGTCTGAATGTTTTTCAATTGAATCCTTTGAAAACCTAATCTATATTCTGGTCTCTATATCAGCGATGGCCAGATCTCACGCACAGCATAGGGTTATTCAGAAAATGAATTCTTTAGCTATTGACGAGATTTTTGTCGCGCAAAATGATGTCTTCATAGACAGAGTTAGAGACAGAGTTAAGCTCAGCCTCTCATATGAAATATGAGCACAATTTCCGACCTTTTGATTCCGAATAATAGTTGAAATTTTTGTCGGAATTCCGACTCTTTTTATATCGATTTTCTGTTATTTTTGTGAAATTTTGAAATATAAAGAATTTTTTGATAATTAATTGCTTTTTGGACCAAAACCTGTGCTCCAATAGGGGACGGTTCAGTTGTTACAATTGGCAAACTCTGGTCAGACGGCCTTACGGACCACAAATGCGAACACATCCCAGTCTAGTCAGTCGACGCCCACATCTCTTATTTTTAATTTGTCCCAGTTTCAATCGGGTTCGGGTCTATTGATCCTAAACTCGCCGACAACTCATCAGCAAAACCAGAGGCCAAACGATTCGTCACAACACTTGACCGCTCCGTTGACACTAGTGTATGGCAGACCCCAAACCACTGCCAATAGTGTTGAGTCGGCTTCCATTCCAAATGTGATCTGTTCTACCAATAAATCTCTTAACACAATGTCTTCTACACATCAGAAACTGAATGGCAATGAAATAAGCATAAGCTCAGCACAAAGCATAGCACACCCATCGATGGCAAACAGTTTCGAGACTCGTCTGAATCACTTAAATCATTTGAATTCAATAAATGTGTTGAACTCTCAGAACATGAATAACATTGAGATTAAAAAAGAGTACGAAATTAATGGCAATTTCATCAACAGTTCCAGTGATAGCGAAAACTCCGATGAGATTACAAACGAAAGTAATAGGAATTGTGTCGAAAGCACTGGTAATGTCTTGAGAACACTACTCATTAATCAAACTGAGAACGAAAAAACGTCTGAGTCTTAAGAGTTGTTTTTCTTTTCATTGCTTCTGTTTTTAGGCCAAAACTATTCGGAAGAGTCGATGATTGTTAACAGCAATCCGTCGACGCCGGAACATATGAAGAGCACAACCATCTTAAATGGCCACCAGAACACCAATGGTGTTGACCTAAACTGCAATCCTCTAAATCATTCCCAACCACAACAACTGACTCTAACACATAATCATAACTACAATTATAACCAATACTTCAATAATAATATGAATAACAATAACACAAACATTAATAACAGAAACCAAACGAATGTCAATCAGACAAACGGCGGTCTCTTGAACTATGAGATGGACCCAAATGACCTCAACCCCATGGACTTCATCGACAATGATATCCCCACTCCCGACGAGACCCTCTTTAATTTGGATACGTTCGACATATTGGGAGATATCGACAATTTGGACGACTTGTCCCACTCTAACGTCTCTAACAGCTATAGAACCGCTAATTTGAATCAAATTAAGACAATTAAATCAGAATCTTCTTCCGCAACAATTAGCTCAGCACAAGACTATAGGGAAATAACGGCCACAATCACAGATTACTCACCAGAGTGGTGCTATCCTGAAGGTAGGCCTCAATTATTTTGTCTCACATTTCGATTAGTTTCGTTGATAATAGTCTTGTCTTTACTCAACTGAATGTTAGATGAAATCGATTTCAGTTTTCATTACTTTTTTTAGAATTAAATCTATTTTTTCTTTTTGTTGTAAGTTATCTGAAATCCGATATTTTTTATTTTAATGTATTTTTTGCCTATTTTTGGATATTTTTTCGTTTGGCTCTCAAATAGAGTCTAATTTTGAGGCTTAAAAGCCTAGAATCAAATATACCTCGAAAAAAAATACCTCCAGTTTATCTAAAAACCAAGAATTTTATCGGATTTCCATTTGAAAAGACAACAAAAAATAATGGAAAAAATCTATCTTTTATTACGTCAACAGAACTCAGAATAGATTTGAATATATTTACATAAAAATCATTTGTTCTGACATTTCTATCGAAGAAGACTTTAATTTAATTAAGACTTCGTTTGTTTTGAAGTGAAGTCGATTTCAATTTATAGTCGTTTCGCTTAAATTCCTTAATGTATTTTAGGCGGTATCAAAGTGTTAGTCGCCGGTCCCTTCTTCAACACGGCCTACAGATATACCATTCTCTTTGACGGCGTGTCGGTGACCACACACGTCGTACAGAACGGTCTGCTCCGGTGTTATAGTCCCGAACACGAGCCCGGGTTTGTGACTTTACAAGTGGCCTGTGATGGGGTCGTTATCTCTAATTCAGTGATATTTGAATATCGCGATCATCCAACAGTTCCGGTGCAGAAAACAGAGGACTACTTCTCAGTCGACGGTATGTTTGGCTCATTTGCATTACTTTTGCATTAATTAAAGCAAAGGAAACCACAAAAATAGTATGAATTCCAAGAATTCAAAACAATTTTCTCATTTCAACGGCTAATTAAGAGTTGAAATTCATTCAAAATTTTGTTTGTTTTTAGAAAACATTTTCAAGTTTTCACTCTTAGAACGGTTCGAGTTATTAGAATCTCGTTTATCGCAATGCACTTCAAAACGGGGTCTTACGGTATGTCTGATTGGAAATCAATACTTCCCTTAATTTAAACGGAAGGCCTAACAAAGCACTCATTTCTATCAAACAAATCGCTTTTATTGATCCCAAAGGGTATGGAATCCACAAAACACTTCACTAAATTCGAGGATCGTTTGGTTCAGATGTGCACAGAAATGTCTGGCTGTTCGTGGCTGCCCTGCGACGAGTCCTCATTGACCACTCAGTCGCTGCGGTCCGGCCTTTCGAACAAAGACATGTCTCTAATCCATTTGACGGCAGCCCTTAATTATCATAAACTGATCCGATGTCTACTTAAATGGCGTAAAGAGAATCCGTCGCTAATACTAGAGCTAGAAATCGATGCCTTTTCCTGTGATGACAATGAGTGCACGCCATTGATGTGGTCCTGTGCTAAGGGCCACTACGAGTCGGCACTAGTCCTTTACAGATGGAACCGCGGAGCCATCAACTTATGCAACAAAACCGGTGATTCGCCCCTTCAGTTGGCCCGAAAGCGCGGCCATAAGCGCATTGTCGATGAGATCGAGCGTCTGGAGAAACATCAGTCGGCCCTCTCTTCGCACAACTCATTTGACTCCCAATCGAGTGATAGTATATCAGGTTTTGTGAACAGCTTCCGAAAGCCTCGGAAGGCCAGTCTCGATATCTCTTCGACGGCTAATAAGCCGACCAAAAGTATCAGCCCCTCTACTGTTAAGAGGGGTTCGGCGTGTCTTCAGCACGGGTTCTCTGCCTTCCCAAAACTAGTCAAATGTTTTTCAGCCGACTCCTCCCTCACTAATGCAGTGAATGTAAGTCTTTGTCTATTTTTGTATCACTCAATCGATTATCGACTCAATCATTGATTATCTCACGTTTTGGATCACTCTTAAGGACCAATTGAATAATGAGTCGACATTTCTATCGTCGTGTATATCGGATGACAGCGAAGACGAACTGGAAATGTCTACATCCGGTTCCACAAATGGTCTGTCTTCTAGTCATAGAGACTCAATCGGTAGCTGTGATATAATTATGGACTGCAATGGTTCCGAGTCGTCACGTGTTCTAACTCTGGCCGAACACATCATCGCTGCGATGCCCGACAGAATCAAGGTATGAATCCTATCCATCCATTCCTTTCCCACTCTTATTATTGATTTGATTTGAAGGCGGCGTCGATAGCATCCCTTCCCGATGAAGACTTCGAAGATGACGACTATGAGGACAACGCGACCTCCGGTGAGGATCTCAACGAACTGCCCGAATGCGAGTCCCATCAGAACAGGAGTCAAATGGGAGACGCATTTTGTAACTTTTCGTTTGAGATTTCCGATAACTATAACTACAGAGAGACAAACACTCCGAGCAACTCATCGCCGGCCAGTTCCTCGTGTCTGCACAGTCCCAGTTCCTTTCAATTGGAAAGTCCGTCGCCGCCGCCCACAGCAGCGGACTTTTGTGAGTTCTTTCAGGCGTCAGGAAAAATCACTAAAGAGTTGGGAGACCTGACCCTTACCGACAAAGAACAGCGGGAACTCTATGAAGCGGCAAAAGTGATTCAAAAGGCCTACCGTTCCTATAAAGGTCTGTCCAAATCCAATCAAATTTTGAATTTTACTCAAATTCCGATATAATTGGACCTATAATTAGGCCGAAAACGATTGGAAGAGCAGAGCAAAGGGTGTGGCGATAAAGACAAGGAAAGAGTGGCCGCTATTCTCATTCAGAGTTATTATCGGCGATACAAACAATACATTTATTACAAACAGATGACGAGAGCGGCACAAGTCATACAAAACCAGTATAGAAATTATTGCGAACACAAGAGGTTTAAGAAGTCGTTTAATGATAAGTCGGTCTATTCTGTGGTATCGACTGATGGATCAGTCAATCCGTCGGTCAATAGTTTCATTTGTAACTATACTTCAGATTGCGATCAAATCCAATGCAAAAACTCGAGAGAAGGCACGCCTTTCAGTGGTCTTAAGTGAGTACTGATTAAAGCACAGAATTAATTATTTCATTGATTAATTGGCTTTTTGTGTATCTCCTATGGAATAGGCGGACATACTCCCAGAGGCGCCGGAATCAGGCGGCCCGCAAAATACAACAGTTCATGAGGCAATCAAAAAACAAGTATGTATTCTGACCTCAGCTCAGAATTGAATTTTACATATTATTTAAATTATTATTTAAATGATTTAATTTTTGTATTAATTAATTGTACTTTGATTTTGCATTTTTATGGATTAACTGATCCGTTAGTTATGTCCACTAATTATCTGTTTTTCGTTTCGGTATTTGTTTTGATCTCTTCTTTTATTCGATGTGTTCTTAACTGAAGACTAACTCTGAATCTGTTTTCTCTCTCTTTCTTTCCCTAAACTATCGCTTAATTAATCCAAACACTAATCACACGAAAAGTATTTGGGATTTTAGTTTACATAATAATGTGGTGAGTCTTACAAAGCATACATTCGCTGCGTTTTTCTCTTATTAACTCCGGCTTTCCCTTAATAACCGAGACATAGCTCACGCTATTACTCAGTCGTCATTACCTGTGCTTTTGTGAAAGTAGTAATTTCTTAGCAAAAGACTGAATTCACAAAATATGGTATTAATTATTCAGAGATGAGAATCGATTTGCGATTAAACTTTAGAAAAATATATGAATTATAGGGACGGATGTGCTAGTACATATTTGCATAAGCCATATGTGGCCTTAATTGGAGAAAAATTCAGTCTTTCCACTAATGCCTTCCCATTTGCGCTTATTATTAATTGTCATTCGCTTTGACTCAAATGATCGCTCGTTTTGAGTCCATTTATATGACAATTAATTCTAAGAATCTCTTGAATCTTAATTTTCGGTTAATTTATACCCTTTTCGTCTGTCTGTCCACAGATTACAGAGAGAACGTGCTTTAGCTGCAGGAGAAGGGAATGTAACACAAGAAGTGCTTTCCATAAGAGCTCAAACACAACAATCTAT
>JAQIYB010000166.1:0-14954 GCA_034699325.1 Oribatida sp. Gr-Ori-00743 | reverse complement strand
AACCCTTTGTCTCTAATTATTTTTAAAATACTTAAATGTTTGACTCAACCCTCAGATCTGTTGAATGACCATACATTGAGTCTGTGCCGAAAGGGTGTGCGCCTGATTAATGTAGCACGGGGTGGCATTATTGATGAAGATGCTCTACTCAGAGCTCTTCAGTCAGGTCAAGTTGGCGGCGCCGGACTCGACGTATTCGAAGAGGAGCCACCAAAACGAAGCCAATTGATTAGTCATCCGAAAGTGGTTTGTACCCCACATTTGGGGGCCAGCACTAAAGAGGCACAGAAGAATGTGGCCAAAGAGATAGCCCTCCAATTTCTGGATATGATTGACGGAAAGCCAGTGCCCGGAGTCGTGAGTTCGCAACAATTAAATATAAATCAAACTCTAAATTCTGAGTGCACTTCATTAGGTTAACGCTCCCTTACTATCAGAGATGTTAAAGCCAGAGAATAGCCCGCGCTCTCATTTGGCCGAAGCTTTGGGTAGACTGGCCGTCGGGTTATCGCCGAATGCAAATAAGTTCAAAGTTATGATAAGCGGCGACTCTTTGGCCAAAATATCGAAACTAATCAATACTTCGGTTTTGGTTGGATTGGTCAAGGGCAAAATACGTGGTCAATCAGTGAACGTGATATCAGCGCCTGGATTAGCAGCTCAGGCAGGCGTCTCCACAGAAGTCTCAGTCATTGATGGTGTGCCAGAAGAAGCGGTCACTGTCTTTGTCGACAGCATTTCCATATCGGGCGTGAATTTTGGCAAAAATTCATATCTAAGTTCAATAAATAAGCACAAATTTGCACCGCCGGTCGCACTGTCCGATAATCTGACCATCTTTTCGAGCCAATCCCCAATAGACACAGTCTTAAGTGAGTATCGAATCGATTATCGATTATTAAAATTTTGCCAAAAAATATCTAAAAATTTCCATTTCGTAGACTCTCTTATCAAAGGAGGAGTGGACGTGATTTCGATAACGTCTTCGCAAAACTTGTATGCCGTCCACACATCTCAACCTATCGCTGATAAGCCTAAAGGACTTTCTGTTGATAATTGGGTTCAATATTCGTCCGAATAAACAATTAATTCAATGAAATTTTGAATTCAAAATCAATTTGAGACAACTGTCAGCTTATTATTTGAGTCTTTTAATGAGTGGAGGCCTGAAGAGACCAGCGCTCAGCCCTAACATTCAATGTTTATGTATTTCTTACTGATTTTTAACCAAGTTTGTAAAAGACTTGATGCAAAAGATGATAGCATTCCTCTTAACTTCAATTCGAGCTTAAAATATAGTTTTTATATTAATTTATTTCTTTTAGATTTTTAATGTGTTTCCAAAACTACTCAATCGATTCTCAAATATTCGCCAAATTGTCTCCGATTTTATACTTTCGTAATAATGAAAACTATTTTAAGAATAAAAAATCAATTTCTTATTGAAAACAGTTTATTCCGTCCTATTCTTAGTCCTAAATATTAACTTATGATATGAGTGGCGAATAGAAGAGACACTTCTGTTCTGAATATTATAATAGAGTCCATAAATTCTCTGTTATCAGTCTTTCCTGCCTTTCCTGTCCCGACGTTTGACACATTGTGACAGTCATTACAGTTCTAATGCCTTCGAAGAGAAAACTCGAGAAATAAGTGAAATAGTTTTCGATAACAAACGCATCGAAAGGAAAGTTAAGCCAAACGTTCGACGCGTTGTTATGATAATCAAAGAACAGATACCTTAGTGATGATGAGTGCGCACAAGAATTTCATAAATTGCTCCCTTTTTCTAAAGGCAGTGCTACAGAAAGGGTGGCTATTATTCGGATAGAGTCCAGAATAACTAACTATACCAGGTAGAATTAAGTACTAATTAGTTGCTTGATTGTAGAGAAGAGCTATCATTTTGACCAATAGTTTTACATTTATTTCATAAGAGTATTCTCTGACCCAAGAGGGCAAATAAGGGGCAGTGTTTGGCAAACCCCCTGTACCCTTGCACACTCACATACACACACATTAAATACTTGTTGCTCTTCTCTCAGTTCTCCTCTGAATTATATTTTATCCATTAGTTTAGCGCTGAATAGAGATCGAGTTAAAGTCAAAGTTGAGAATATTTTCGCTCAAAACCGGGTAATAAAAGGAGAGTATTCTCATCCGAATCAATAATAAATCGATTTAAACACTTCTATGAGAAAGAGTTCGCAAAAGTTTTTAAATAAGTATTTGATTCGAGAATATTCATACAAATTGTTGCGCTTTTGAGGGAAAGCCTATTTGAATGAAGTGATGGCTCACTTAAGACGTCTTCATTTCCAAAATAGGAAATGCTGTTCCACTATATCCGCGGCCAGTTTACCCGATTTCAGTGATAATTACATTGAGGAGATCAAGGTAAGTCTTGTTGTTGAAGTTTTAAGCTTGTTAATAGATAATATATTGCCTTGCTTATATTTTTCATGGAATCAAATTTTTTATTGGGATTCAGAGTTTATTGGTATGGCATAGTTTACCCTCTTCAATTTATGATTTTATTATTGATCCTTGCTTAAATGCTTAAATGAAAGAAATTAATTTCAAAAGTTACGAAAATGAGTGAAAACATTGAAATAATATTGAATCCAATGAATAGATCAGTAATTTTTGAAATTCATTTCCTCGTTTACCCTGCTTACTTTTGAAAAGTTACTTGTTTACAATATGCTCAGTGACAATTCAGTTTTATTAATTTATTAATTAATTCACCCATTTAAAGGTTATTTAATAATTAGTCGCATCTAATCTATATTCAACTTTTGTACATTTAAATATTATTTTTGAGTTTTACCTTGATTAATTTCTAAAATATTGAAATCAATTTGATTATGTATCAGAAAAAGATCCGGAAGATAACTGAAGTGGACGAGGTCAATGAGAATAATGAGAGCTCACAGCAGAACAGCCGTAAAAATTCTTCGGGTCTTACCATTGATACGAGTCCGAGTGAAACGGGGAACGCCGTTATATTCTCTTTGAAAAATCAAGTGGGAGGTCTGGTCAGAGCCCTCAGAGTATTTCAGGTGAGTTCACTGACAATCAAACCAAGAAATTGAAGACTTATTCAATTACTTCAGGCGCTTGAAGTAAATGTCCGACACATTGAGTCCCGGCCTTCGAAGAGGAGAGACTCTCAGTACGAGATCTTTGTGGACATCGACTGCGATGACAAACAAAAGATGACTGAATTAGTCCATCACTTGAGGTTCAAATAAGTCACAAATAATTTAATTCAATGACTTTCCCCTTATTTCCACATTTGGTCCATAAATTAAAACCAGAGATCTCCACATTGAGGCAGACATACAGGTATAGGTTGGCTTCAATAAGAATCATAGTCAAGGGATCAGAGCTAAACCCTCTAAATTTTAACATTTTTGAAAAGCCAATGACTGGACGGCCGGCTTTTATGGCTGTTTCTTGGATTGGTCCTTAGAGTTTAGGCAAAGACCTGTTTCTGACCATCTTTGGAGTAAAAGGCACAGCTCTGTAATACATTTTCAATGGGATATAGTCCATGAGAAAGTTACTGTCCTGTCCTGTCTTGTCCTGTCCTCAACTATGATTCATAAGCTACGAATGAACCCCCGGCACAAACTTTATTAATGGTTTATTCATAAATTTAAATTTATTAATTGGTTACCCCCTTAGCTGTTGAAACAAAATTGGAAGGATAGTCTTATTTTAAGTGTGGAAAGTAGAATTAGGCCTCAGTAGGGCCGGAGTAGGACAGACATAAGGGCTAATTAGACTACAATTATTAGTAAAGTGTTCTTTGTTTGAAAGACTATTTTGAAAATTATGGTTAAAATTATTTCATTTCAATAGACATGAAGTGGACGGATGTTCTGTTGAAGAGTTCGAGCGCTCATCGCCTCTGACCAAAGAAAAGCCTCATTTATCAATATTGATGGCACAGCCCTCCATAGATAATGGT
Source organism: Oribatida sp. Gr-Ori-00743 (assembly GCA_034699325.1). Classification (NCBI taxonomy): domain Eukaryota; kingdom Metazoa; phylum Arthropoda; class Arachnida; order Sarcoptiformes; species Oribatida sp. Gr-Ori-00743. The sequence continues at coordinate 10,978 of JAQIYB010000166.1, read as the reverse complement.
GTGCCTAAAATTTTTGACTAAGAAATTCAATTTCCTGTAATCAAATTCAGAAATGTTCGGAGAGAATGGTATGCCATGGTTTCCCACCAGGATAGCAGACCTCGATTTCTCTTCCAACCGGGTCCTTATGTATGGCTCAGAGCTCGACGCAGACCACCCGGTATATTATAATTAGGTTCAAATGTTTCAATCATTCTGATGCTATACTGTGGTCAGGGCTTTAAAGATCCCGTATATCGAGAGCGGCGAAAATACTACATTGACATAGCTATGAGTTTCAAACAGTAAGTGCCGACCACTTATGATTGATCTAGCACATAAAATATAAACAATCAATAAATGCTTAGCGGAGAACGAATACCTCGAGCGAAGTACACTAAAGAAGAGGTATTATATGTTATTCCAAATTGTTATCAAATGCTTACATAAATGCGATAACTCGTCAGATAAGGACCTGGGGTGTCATTTACAAGGAGTTGACCAAACTGTACGCCCAACACGCGTGCAAAGAGTTTAACGACAACTTTGCACTTCTGGTCAAATATTGCGGTTACAGATCCGATAATTTGCCACAACTCGAGGACGTCTCACAATTCCTCAAAAGTCATTTTATTCTGTCCTTTGATTATTGTTTTTATTCATTTGAGTACTTTACAGATCGGACGGGATTTCAATTAAGACCTGTTGCCGGCTATTTATCGTCGCGCGACTTCTTGGCCGGACTGGCGTTTCGTGTTTTCCACTGCACACAATACATACGGCACTCGAGTGACCCGTTTTATACCCCTGGTCTAAAAAATAATCAATTCAGATGTAAAGGACTGATAATTGAATGTGCTTTTTAGAACCGGACTGTTGTCACGAGCTATTGGGTCACTGCGCTCTACTCGCGGATCAACACTTCGCACAGTTCTCTCAAGAGATAGGTTTGGCTTCTCTGGGCGCCAGTGATGAGGAGGTAGACAAGTTGGCAACTTGCTACTTTTTTACAGTCGAGTTTGGACTCTGCAAACAGAACAATGAAATGAAAATATATGGCGCCGGACTTTTATCGGGTGCTGCAGAACTTCGAGTATAAAGTTTGACTCTTTATGTTTATCTAGAAAAAGTGGCATGTTCGTTTACAGTGGAGTTGAGCCTGGGTAGATAGCCATGGTAAACTGATATGTTGCAGCGAGGGATAATTGAGCATGATCATTTTACCCTTTTATAAAGTTGTAATCATTTTATGAAATCCCAAACTATTAAGTTGGTCCGTTTGGGCGGCCATAAGAATAGTGAAGGGAAGGCGAGGTTTCGATCAATGTCAAGGTTTTCATATATTTTTGGGATTATTGTAATCAAGTTATTAATGAATGGAAACCTTTTATTATCATTGGAAGCACGCGATGTCAGACGCGGCCCATGTGTTGGCGTTCGACCCCGTCATTACCTGCCAACAGACACCGATGATTACCACCTTCCAGACCGCCTACTTCTACACTGATAGCTTCGATGAGGCCAAGGAGCAAATGAGGTCTGTTCTCATTTTCACAGATGTTTTGAAATATTTTTTATTGCAAACCAATGATTAGGGAATTCGCGGCCACTATTAAGAGACCATTTGGTGTAAGGTATAACCCCTACACTCAATCCGTTGAGATCCTGAGTAATACCAAGAAAATTATGGATTTGGTCAGTGAGTTAAAAGGGGATTTGTGTATTGTGTCGAGTGCTCTACAGAAGATCAAAATCCATGACCAAGAACAAAAGCAAATCGCTAAGAATGACGAACATTGAGTATTAATCACTTCCCATATTCATATTTGATCCCGGTTAATTACTATTGTTATCAAATTTGCGTAATTTATTTTATCACTTATTCTGAGCAAGTTCAGAATTTATCTTATTTTCGATTACGAAGAAAATGAGCTTGGTGATCCGATTCTGGATATTTTAGAAATATTTGTTGTTTAGTATTAAAATTGAATACTAGAGTACAGACTCTGTACATCATTAGTTGGATCGGACATAAATGCACTGGTCTCTAGTCAATAAATGAGCAAGATAGTTGTACTCAAAGAAGAAATAGGTCAGTTTCTTCTTCTTTCAAATGTGAGCCTATCTACTCGTAGTCATTAAACTCAATGTGAAATAGTGTTAACTCATTGTTAAATTGCTTAATGAGCAAGATAATCTTAATTTGAAATTGTTAGTTCTGCAAATGCAAATGTACCATGTTCATTAATAACTGTTTCTGCAAATGTAATATGCATTGAATAAATTGATGTTTAACTGTTGTGTGCATTCATCCCAAAGGAGCAAGATGACTGAAAATGATAAGGGTATGTGCAATGAAAATGAACTCAAATCAATTCGGAAAAATGTTTTATTCGGCTTTCATTTAATAGAAATATTGTAATTAATATTCAAAGAGTAAATTCTGAGCCAAATATCTATCGGTTGATAACAAATATTCAATTAATTAATTAATAACATAATTATTAATCACTCATACAATGCATGCAATTATATGAATGCAAAAATCAATTCTCGGCTTAAATGAAGTAATCATTTATTACTAAAATTAATATTTCTATAATTTTGGCGATTAATTACTAGATTCAACAAAAAGGTATCGCATTTTGCGACTTCGGTTTAATTTAATTCACTTTAATTTGAAAATTTAAATGAAAAAATGGAATGCAATATGAAATATATATAAAATAATGAGTGAGATCACCAGCTCTGAGGTGAGCTGGCATGTTTTTGGCTAAACAACACAAGAATCAGTTTAAATAGATAATTTTTGAGAATAGTTGTACGTGTACGGGTTGCGATTGATTTTAGCACCATGTCAATTTTGTGGGTATGTGTCTACGGTTCTATCAATTAGAACAGGTCATTTTGGAGTTGTTCACAAAGGGATTCGGTTAACTGGGATAGAACCGAATCGATTTCTCGCTATTGTATCTTAACTGGGTTATTAGTATGACCAGGCAAAATCAATGGAATCAAATTTCGGAATTTTATCTTTTTTTTCTTTGAAAAGCTCTAAATATTACAAAAATATAGAGTAATTTAGTACTAATTTTCCTGAAATGAAATGTTTATATAATTGAAGTTTTTTGTCGAAGAAATCAAATGATTTTGAATATCAAACACACGTTTATATCAATTGATTGATTAAGAAGTTATTTGTCGACAATTATTTATAGTGTTTTAAAGGCCGAACACATCGAATGTCTGCCCTTTTTATTACTAAATTATAATTAAATATTTGAAATTATGATTTTGAGGACTCATTCCTTTAAGAGCAGCCGCACCGGTCCACTACCATTCCGGGTAACATACCGTAGATTATGTTATAGTTGTCGTCGAAGTATAACATAGATATGGCCGACATCTTCCGGGGTGAACAACAGGGTCCCGCAGAGCCCGAAGGGTTGGCCTGTTGTACGAGGTGTGTGTGAGGGTACTTTTGTAGAAAGACATAGGGACATTCTCCGCTACAGTAATTGGCTTCGTAGCGCTTTGGGGCAATTATCCAGTCCCAACCAAACTCCTCGAAGTCAACGGTCAGTGGGTATCGACAGCACCGGACTTCGTTTGAATTCTCTCCGCAATTGAGTCCAACCATTCGTCGCTTACGATTAGCCGGTTTTGACTTAACCCTCACTTCAATGAATGGCATCTGATATCAAATGAGAAAAGTGTCAAATTCTGTGCCAAATGTTACTAGGTCATTAGTAGGTCATTACGAGCAATAGGCAACCACTAGGTCATTCCTATTATCAATAGTTATAATTTATTGATTGGGAGTTTTGGTTCAATTTAAACCTATTTTGATGTTCCCATGGTCAAACTCATTTTTTATGATGAGCTCAGTTTTAAGTATAGATTAGAAAACCTTTTGAAGAGTTCTGAGAAAAGGAATGAATCGAAACTCATTCATAAATTTCTTTTAGATTTTAATGCAAATTAATGGATGGTTGGGTCGCAGTGATGGCCAAGGGGGGGGGGTATAGGCCAAATACCCATTGAGTTTTGACTTCGAAGGGCCCCCCCCCCTAAATTTTGCCAAAATGTAGTGCGAAAAAACGGATAAAAATCTTCAGCCACTATCCCCCCCCCCCCCGAGCCTCGAAAGTTTTTAACATTACGTCTATGGACAGACCCTAGGTCTATCGAGGTTTTCGCATTGCGTCATACCCTTCCCTATACCACCCTCTGAGAAAAAAAATTTTGGGACCCCCTGACTCACGGACCTTGGCCATTACTGGTTGGGTCGTGTGTGAAAGGAGTAGTATTATAAGAGTGAGAGTACAAGTCATAGAAATTTGAAAAATCTAAAAAATGAACGGAAATACCAGTGAATTGTCGTCATTATCATTGGCATCAATGACTGCTAACTCTCGTCCGTCTTTGTCATAGGAATGAATAGCGATTCCCAGGTTTTCATTTGGATCTTTGAACCACTGGGAAACCAATTTTTTGAGTTCGATCTGCACCCAAACGCCTTTCTTTGAGCTCACGTCGATTTTCTTCGCCCTTACCTTTAGATAAGAGTTTTAAAAAGAAACGCTATTATGAGTTGAGTGCAAAAAAACAACAGAAGAAAAATATTTGAGATTTTATTATTGAATTACATGCAAAAGAGTTGGCGATTCGTTTCCGTTTTCCGGTTTAACAATTTTATAGATTACGATCCAAGCATTTGTGTCCTGCAATTGGTTCGTAGGCTTCACATATACCCAGAGACGCGCTTTCGTGATGTGCGAGTTGAGTACATTAGCCGAGAATTTAAAGTATTGACACTTGACTTCTGTCGGTATATTCAGATCACTCGGAGCTGTTTTAATGATAAACAATTGATATCAGTGTTTGAAATAAGAAAATATTTTCAAATATTAATTGTTTTTCTAAACTATCGGTTCTTCAGAATCCGTTTGATTTGTGAAAACATTAAAGAATTTATTTTTCGCTTAAAATCGCCAAAAATTTTCAGATCTTTTGATAACTTTTTAAAAAGTTTAAAAAGTGATACACAAAAACCAATAGACCAGTCACTGAAGCCAGGGATCAGTGAGTGTGTGCCGGTGCCAAACACATGTATTTTGTGTTGGTTTGCGTCCAGCTGTGCATTTAACTGAGCGAGGGAAAGACCTTCACCTCTCAGATTGACCCTCAAAAATGCGTTTGGCTTATGAACTAATCCAAGAGTAAAAAATTGAAAACAGCTTAAAATTTTTTACTTCTTATAATTCAAATAATAAAAAGAAATTCTCAAACATATCTAAAACATGTAATAATAGCCAAAACTTCCCAAATATGAGCTCATTCACAATACAAGGACATTCTCTCTCTCTTTCTATGTATGTATGTGTGAGCCGGTGCTCACCTGCTTTGCGTCCAAACCATTGGAGATAATGTTTTTTAAGAGCGATAATCATTATAATTAACACAAGAATATTATGTCCGCAAATATGAGAGGAACAGCTTTTTTATATCCATCCACGGAGTGGATAATCATTTTTCATTTTATGATCACTTGAGGACAATATATTATTATCAGTTATTACCAATAAGTTTATACAAATCGCATCTATGCCTCCCATCCCATTACCCACCAGTGGTTCTATCGTTTGCGCATCAGTTAGCCTGAGGTGACCCTCGAGTCAAACTCATACTACTCTAGAGGTAAAAGTATCCGCATTTTAGTCCAGTATTTATCAAAAATTTTATTATTATTATTACTGTCGGTCGAGAAAAGACCTATTTTACTGGTGTTGTGTTGTTTACTCACACAGTTTTGCTCATTCTGTTCCCTGATTGAAAAATGAACTCTCAAAATGCTGTGAAATTTACTTGATTTGCAAGTAGAGCGAACGCCCGGCTCTTTCTCACTCTCGCATAGAGTGCATACCTGTCCTACACTTGGCTTTTGTGTTCTTTGGTTAGATTTAAATCCCAGATAATGTATATCACAAACAAATGCATTAATTTATAGTTTAGTTCTTCTCTTCCTTTTCTGAACCGAAACCAAAGAAAAAATTGTTTTTAATTTTTGATTTGTTTTGGTTTTAATTTTCTTTTCAGTCGATTATATCGTATATTATGTCAGTCTTTGCTCATCGAAAGTCTAAACAAAAGTCTAATAAATAGGTCAATCATTTCGTAATTAGTTTGAATCTATCAGAACTGATGTTCGACTAATTATAGCCTTAATATAAATACATTTAATCAGTTACTAAGGACCCGATCCCTATGTCTTACAGTAGCGATCAGTTAACTGTTAAATCGATTTATTCAAATGTTACTCAACTTTGATCTCAAGTCTCATATTTAAGAAAAGTAAATATTTTCAAACTTATATATAATATTATCTAGATAACTTAATATTTGTTTGAATAATCAGCGATTTATTCGTTCAAAAATCACCGTTTTTTCAAGTATTTATGCGAAGTCTGCAGAACTAGTGTCACATAAATCAGTTGTGATATTCACTCATATAATTGACTATTTAGAAAAAAGGACCACAAGTTTCAAAACTTGTTTGTTTTTTAGAGCGAATGCAAATGATTTGCTTTTTTTCTGCTCATATCTTCAAACAAATACCAATTATTATCTATAAGTCTATAAGTATTGCTTTTACTCACAATTTTTTTAATCAATTATTTAATATTTGTTTTGATTTGAGTCAAACTTTTTTGAGCAAAAATAGACTTTTTATTAAAAAAATTTAAATAAAAGATCGAAAACAGAATTGAAAATAAAGACCAGAATTGAGTTCAATTAGATTAAAGTAGAGCTTAAGGACTACCCCACAAGACTACCACATCGATCAAAACTTGTTGGAGAAAATAGATCTAAATTTGAGAGAAGAAAACAATTTATGTCTGACTTACGCTTTTGCGCGAAACTGATTGATCGCTCGGCGTTCACAAAGAACTCTTCGAGGTCTTCTTCATTCCTGTCCACTGTTTGGTCGCTTTCATCGAGGAAGCTGTTGAGCAATTGGGCACCCGACACTCTGGGGTCATCGCCGAGCATATTATAGCGGTCGAGTAAGTGATGGAGAGGCGGTATTCTGGGCAATGATTTGCCAGTGATATTGGGGGCCACTTTGAGACCTAGTTTATTGAGGATATAAACTTTAATATTCTCGAGGCGTCTAGTTTTTGCTTCCTCATGCAGTACACAACGGGTGCAGTTCATCGTATGAGCGCTCAACTCGTCATCAAAATCGAGCTCAGAGTCAACCCCATCGCTGTCCTCATCGACTGCTTTGCTTTCTTTATTTGCGATTAACTCTTGTACTGAGAACTTCTGTTTGGCCCAAACGGGAGGTACCACTTGTGCTAAATCGGCTGCACCGCCAGATACAGGTCCCACCGAAGGGGAGTCTGATTGCCATTCGGAGTTGAGTTGAGATGAAGTGTTTGATTGCCTTTGAATGGTGTCGTCGATCAGCTGTTCGTTAGTGATATAAGTCGTGTTTTTCTTATCAAAACTTCGATGATTGCGATTATGTCTAACAAAGTTGTGCTCAACTTTCGAATGGGTTGTGCCGTGCGTTCGGTCCCATTCTTCTATAAACATTTTGAGCGCTACCTCTAAGTTATCTTCTTCTAGAATATTATTCAGTCCTCTATTCTGTTGAGTATTAGACATATTTTTGGCAATACTTTCAGTAGTTTTGGTTAAATGAGTGGCAATACTGCTGTGAATTACTGTTAATATTATAATTATTAACACATATGAAGTGCACAATGACTTAATCATAGATTTGTTGGACATTTTGATAACTATATTAATAAACACATCAACTGTCGAAGGATTGACGAAAATCGGTGTCGACTTCTTCTGAGAGCGCATTAAAACTAACGACTGGACGACAGAACCATTTGTCTAACACTGCAACAGAAATGCTCTTCTCTTCTGAGGACGTATTTCATCTATCAATCGCTCAGAATATTTGTATTGGGATTTCCGATACTTCTTCACAACAGCAGCAAAGAAGTCGGTGTCCCTCTTCAGACTTGGTTTTATAGTTGGTTTGTCTCCAACTGAACTAAAGTAAAAAAAAGCAAAACTGAATCCGACCCCGCCTTTGCTGAAGAGAGATTGGCAACCGATCTCTCTCTATATGCGAGTGCGAAGAATATATATCTATAGCTATAACTCAATACGTTTTTGAAAGTTAAGTTTGCATTTTCTCAATACCCGCCCCACTCTCTCACTGCTCTTTAGCAGCGATTATAATGTTATGATTGACAAAAAGATTTGCTCTCAAACACAATTAGATGCAAACAATTATTACTTTATCCCAAATAATTGTTTAAAAACATCCCTGGGTGTTTGTACCTCCTTTTTCTCGGCTCAACAATCCTTCAGAATATTTGATAACTTTTTCTTTCTATCTCTCAAAGCTATTAAACGAAATAAACACAACTTTTATGTTAATTCGCGCACAAAATATCATTAGATGTGAAACATTAGACCAAAAATTTATTTCTAATTTGTATTCACAACAAAATTAGAAATGTTTTTATTGATCGTTAATTTGTTTGAAATCAAATGTATTTCTACTTAACGTTTAGTTTTGCGCACAAAATGTAAACTACTTATTGAAAGTCAATGTTTATTGCTTTGAATTAGTTGTGAATACAGTGAAAGTCTCATTAAAATCGTCTCAATTTATTTGATTACATCAATGATTTATCATTGAATAGACGGTTCCAAAGTGTATTTAGGCTAATGTAGTGCCACATTCAATAGCCTATACCCAAATCAATATCATTTTCTATCGGTGAGGAACGGTATCCCATAGCTATGATTGGCTCCATTCTGTTGGACTCTATTCATGTGTTAATTAATTGGCAAACATTTGATAAATTATAACTTAATTTATAAGACTTGCAAGACTCTAATATAATAGCATCTTTAACACAAAACTCAAATAAAACTAACTTGCACATTATTTAATTAAAAGATTTTTACTTTTTCGGTATTATCTTTGTTTAAATTTTAGTTCAAAACCTTTTTTTCTCGACTCTCTTAAGTAAACTAATATTTTATTAATTAATTATACATTCAATGATAACACTAACTGAACGCATGTTTAAGTTAATAGCCAAGGTAAATTGAAACACAGATTTCTTTATTTTGGCAAAAATTAGGCAATTTGTATGAATTACCATGTACAACTTCTCTTATTCTTGCTATAAGATTGCAATTCCTAATCCAATAGCTTTGTGTAAACTTAATATTCATTATTCATAGTCTCGTTTTTAAGTGATTTTTGAATTATTTCAAAAACCGTTTACCCTGATCCTTTAATAGCAGTTTCCCTACTGTTCAGCATTTTTTTTATCAAGATTATTCAAGGTTTAATTGAGAGAAAAAAAATTGCTCACAAATTAAACAAATTCTTTGAATATTGAATGAAATGATTGATTTCTTATTAATAATTATGAATATTATAATCACTGGTCTGTCGTCTGAAATGGTTTCCAATTCTAATTAATTTGAGAATTGGAGACACATTTAAATTGTTTTTATAAATAATTTTTTGTTTGATATGAGTTGGCATTGAATTAATCTAAAGAGTCGTCGCCTTAAACCCAATCAATTCATAGACATTCCTATCGCTGATTAGCGAAATCTAAACTACTTTTTAATTGATCTGATTATTAGTGTATCAATAAATTGGATAATTAGGTTAATAAGGGTTGACATCATAGTGAAGGCACTGTTGTCTTATTAAGAAATAGATATAAACAAAAATTAATTTCATATATTGAAAGTGAAATTATTAAACAATTAGTGAGAATAAGTTGTGCCAAGTTTATGTTCTCCCAATTAAAATGATGACCATGCTGATTATAGTGATATGAAATAGAGCTAACCAATGCACAAATAAAATGAGCAAGCTAATACAGATAAAAATAGCGTTCCTATTGATTCCAGTTTTACAGTTCATTATTTTTAAGCAAGCAACTTCCATTCACTTATGTATTATATTAAAAGTACCTTGCAAATTAAAATCCAATAAACTTTCCGAAAAGCACAGCATAAAGTGAATATTTAATTTTACATGAAAAACTAACTTGAACAAAGTTAATTCAGAAAATTGTATCCATTGAAAAGATTGTTTTTAAAGACCTAGTTTCTTTTTTTGCCTAAAAGCACTGAATTATTTATAAGTAGGAGTTTACGAGTGCTTATTCTTAGTAATCCAGGATAGTTGAAGTTTTGCGTCACAATTCTCTTAAAATTCAAATTTGAAAATTTATCTTGGTTAGTGACAATGGAATAATGAAGTTGGTACAATTCACAATTCAATTTACATTGCTAAATTTAGTATAAATTTTATACATTTAATTGAATGTCGTCTTTTTTATTTTTACCAGCACATTTATGTTTTGTGTGTAGGATAAGTCTCGGTCTTTAGGTTTTTGTATAAATTCCCATTGATAAATTAAATTTTTCACTACATTTACATAGGGGATGTAGTATATAGTTTTGTCGTTCGGTCCCACCCCCACCCCCCACATGATTGTTAGGCATCGATTTAGTCCTTAGTTCTAGGGAGTTAAATAACCTGTGCTTGGAAGGTTGGGTTAGGAGGCTGTAATGTCCTAGAATTAATTGCTGAAAGAGGCAAATAGCAAGAGTTTTATTGATTAAATCTAAATAACTTAAACAGGTCATTTGGTTAGGGGTAAATGTAGTGGTTATTGGTTTGAGCGTAACCTTGTTATAAATAATTTTACCATTATATTATTACTATACCATTACTATCAGTGATGCCCAAAGGGGGGGGTATAGCCTAAATACCCCCCCCCCTGAATTTTGGCTCAAGTCGACCCCCCCCCCTGAAATTGAGAAAAAAATTGTCGCCGCGCGCAAGCGCGGCGGCAAATTTTTTGGGTTGTAATGGTAAATTTTGACCCCCCCCCTAATTTATTTGTAAAATTTTAACATTACGTCTATG
>JAQIYB010000165.1:0-14986 GCA_034699325.1 Oribatida sp. Gr-Ori-00743 | reverse complement strand
ATTATTAAATATTATTCGCATTTATTTTGTTTTATTTCAATTCAATTGAAAAACATTTCTAAATTTGATTCATTAAACTTCAAAATAAAAGAATTATTGAAGTAAACGATTGGCTGAGCGTTGGAGTAACCGATTCCGCAAATATTCTTATTTCTTACAATACGAATATATCCCTTCCCTTCCTTAATAGTCGCTTATTGAAGGACCTTGCCCATAAACATATTTATAATTGAAAATAAAGTGAATATAATCATGAATTTTGAGAATAAATTTATTTTTAAAAATTACTGAATAATCAAAATTTAAATTTGTTTTAAAACATTTTAAGGAATAAAATATATGATAAAAAAGAAATAAGAGTTAGAATCAGTACTGATTGACAATTGTCGGAACCACTTTGAATAGGCATGTCTTCATTAGCCGGTCCAATTTGCTGATAGTCGGGAAATGGCAACGGAACAGGCGGCTTTGAATTATATCCCACGACAAACGTTATCCAATCGATATAAAAGGAAATTCTCATGAAGTGTGAGACTCCCGGCCCACAAATATCTTTAGTATAAGAACGGAAGCCCGTAAATGTGCCGATAAGTACGGCCCGTTTGCCATCAAATTGTAATAAACCTGACCCGGAATCGCCCTTTAAAGTAAATAAACATTATCTAGCAATTTAAATGTTCAATGGGACAGACCGGACACGGCATGTATTGAGACTCTGTGATACAGATCTCAGATAAAGTGTAACTCATTTGCAAACATTTGTCGTAAGAATTGATAATCAGAATTGTCTTCAATAGAATTGGACTCTGGATCTCAATTTTGGTATCAGAAGCGCCGAACCCCGAGAAGAGCGCCTCTTCGTCCTCACTATTCAGTATGGATTCAGTCGGCAAACAAATAGTATTAATCACATAATGGTTGGCCATAGAGACAGGGATGACCGGAATGGTGAGTCTAAGCAGCACAACGTCTCCACCATTTGGGTTCTTTACGATTTCCGATACGAAGTGAATACTGTAATATTCGTATTTATTAACTGATCCTAGGTGGATCTTCAATTGGTCGCTATTCAGATTGAATCCGATATTCTTTCTGAAAGAGTTAACTCAGTTTTATTTTGCGCACAGAATATTTCAATTATTTACTGCTCGACACAATGTAGAGCTGTCAGCACCCAATCAATATGAATAAGTACTGCACCACAAATGAAAGAATCGTTTGTCACTGGATTCGATAAATTCTTGAAATGTAGGGAAGCCATCCACGGGAACTCCCCCTCCGTTGCAGGTGATCCATCAACAATTCGAGACCGTGGCTCATCGTTAGGGCTTATGTAACCACATTTTTCCATATCCATGAACGGATAATGTCCAAGCTGAGCATGGCCTCTCGTCAACCTGGGAATCTCAACTGAACCTATAAAATTAGCTTGGTTAATAGATAAGCTAATAATTAATGTTTTTGTATTGAATCACCGATTAAAGCAAAAGTCACCGAAAAGACTAAAAATGATTCAAATATTTTCAAAGAAATCATAACTGAATTGAAAAATGGTTTAAAATATTGACTCAATTTAATAGAACTTTTGAATCGATTAGATTTGAAACTGTATTCACGAGCAAAGTTTCTAACTTATAATTAGTGTCAATGAATAACACATTCTTTAAGTTAGAATGAGTAACAATCTATTTGTTCTAGACACAAGTTTGTTCACTGCATTTAATATGATTACCACACAAATGGAAAGTTAATAAAAAATCAAATATTAAGGAATGTTTGGAAATTACTCGACTTTAAGTCTATAAGTAATAAGTAATTGGTTTGAAAGCATTGAAACTCAAACCGATTTCAGTCTTCACACAAAAGACATCAAATTTTATATAAAATTAGTTTCGATTTTATTTTCAAATCCAATATTTTAATAATTGTTTTAAGTATTTTAGAGATTTCTTATACAGAATGTGTTATCCACGAGATGTCAATAGAGACCAAATTGTGGCCCAATTTCCTGAAGTAGTCGAAGAAATAGAAGACAGCGATCCGTTCGCACAGACGTACCAGAATCTATTCGGCTCAATGTTCACGTTCCGGACATTCATCTGGGATATACTGGTTTGGTTAGTCGGAATGAAGCCCTCCAGAGATGAGATGTCCATCAGTCGAGTAATCGTCAAAATGTTGTTCGACTTCCGTCACGTGGTTGCAAACAAGATAATCGAGGTCCGATTGAAATCGATATATGGAAAAGTGGTGAACAATGAGCGCCATTACGAGGGTATCATAAACGACCACATTAAGATATTTGAAGAGATTGGGGACACAGTCGACCAATACATCATTGATGCGGAGAACTGTGTCGGGGATATGGAGCAAATCCTAACACTTATGGATCGCTTCCAACGTTACTCCGAATGTATTATCGCACAGGACTACCAAAATCTGCACAGAAATGTCTTAAACCTCAACAGACTTCACCAAAAGACTCAAATAAGTCTCTACGAAAAGTTTGTAAATACTCTTTGGAGTGTACGACCCATTCATCCCAAACCCTTTTAAATGATTTTCAAATAATTTTAATTATTGTTTAAATAGTCTTTTATTTAATATTTGTTTATAAAACTTTAGTTATTTTATAGTATTTTATATAATAAAGATAAGAAGGCTCTTGGTAAAAGTTTGAATTAGACTTAAGCGCGAGACTCACTAACGAATTCATTGACGTCTTTTCACTCGAATTCAAAACGTTTTATGAAATTAGTGTCGAATTGTTTCATAAATTTCTTTGATTTGGATTAACTAAAAGTGATTTTCTGTCGAATGAATTTCATATTTGTTTTCCCGATATTTCTTCTATTTATTGGAAAATGTGAGCTAAGAATCAATATTTTCAGACCTAATCTTAATTCTGTGCTATGAACCAAATGCAGCGCTGAGTTTGGTTCCTGTGCTCAAAGGCCACCATGCTTATATTGAAGACTACCCCAAACTCAGTACCAAAACTTGTGGATATCTCAGTCCAAAAGATAAAGACACTGATCAGTTTAATGGTACTCAATCAAGGATTATTAACGGTTTTAATGCGTCATTGGGTGAGTTCCCCTGGGCTGTCGTCATCTTTCACAAATACAGAGGGGAAAAAAGCTTTCTGTGCGGCGGAGTTCTAATTAATGAATTCTGGGTAATGACTGCCCGACACTGTTTGCTTCGGTAAGTCATAACATTTGAATGCAATTATTAGAACAGTTTTGACTCTAATTCTGTCCTAAAGCACGCGTATAGAAGACGCTGAGATCGTACCGTCGGTACTGAATGTCTCGTTAGGAACTCTGAATTTGAGAAATTTCTATTCAGTTAAAAATGTGTCTCAAATCGTACGGCACCCCAACCCTGACATTGATGTAGCCCTCATTCGATTGGAAACAGCAGTATATCCCGAACAGAGCGGCTCCTCCACAAATCCTATCTATCGAATAAATCATATTTGTCTGCCCTCTGAAAATGCAACCAACACTCAGGAGGAAGAGGCCATATTTTCTGGATTCGGTCTGACGGAGATCTCAAAATGGAGAGCAGGAGAGGCTCCTCTTCCACGCAATGAACAGCTTCGGAAGGCTATGATTAAAATCGAGTCACCAGCCGAGTGCAGGCGCTTAAGAAAGAACTATCCCTCCTATATAATTTGTAGCCCACAAGAAGAGCTTATGGCCTGTCATGTAAGCACTCGTACCTCCACTGAAGGCTTTGCTTAACATAATTGGTTTCATACTTTCCTTATTAGGGTGACTCCGGTTCCGGTTTAGTTCAGTTTGATAAAAATCGAGCGATGCTTATCGGTATAGTATCTGCTGGAGTGCCGTTTGAATTCGGTGCACCACAATGCACTCCAGGCGTCGACGAATTTGTGCGTGTGTCACACTTGATCAATTTTCTTAAACAAGTAATTGTAGACAATGTGCCCATACGTCAATTCATACCTCCACCTCTTGTACCTCCACCACCTCTACCACCTCAACCAATGCCAAATCCAGGACAACCCATACCCCAATGGACGATACCTGCAATAACTGGACCACACAATTTGGACAAAGAGGCCAATGATTATCAGAATAGAAATGAAGAACTTGAGAGCGGAGATAATGGGAGTGAAGACAATTTGATTGGACATCACTTCATTGCATTCAATATAATAACACTTTTGATAAATATTTTAATGAATTAGAATTTTAAACCAAATTTTATTCAAAATATTAGTTATAATTTCAGTAATAAAACTCTAATTTTTATAAAAGTTGTTTTGTTTTCAAATACATTTAAATTCAAATAATTTATTGAAATTGTCAACTAGGTAAGTCTTTAGGTATTTTACTTATAAGCTATAACTTCATGGATTCCAGTTTATGTAAACCACTTTAAACTTATTTAACAAATAATTGTATAATTCTGATTGATTCTAGTCAAATGTGAACATTTATATGGTATGAATCATACCTATAGCCTATAGGGTATAAACTTGGGCTCATACTAATCAAAAATCTTGAGACATAGTGGAAAATACCTACAATTTTAGAGGTGTAGTCAAATGTTGTCATAAATAAAAAGGAAAATTATTTTAGTTTCGATGCAAATCATATCAAATTTTAATATTTAATACATTTTTAACTTCAATTCAAAGCAATTAAATATTATTTAAAATTAAATTTAGATATTTATAAATATGTGTTATCCAAAAGATATCAATAAAGACCGAATTGTGGCCAAATTAGCGCCAAATGGCACTGAAGTGGACAACTACTCGATGTCCCAAATATTTAATACATTAGTTCTTCCGATGTTTATATTTCGGAATTCCATCACTGATTTTGCGGATCAGTTGACTTCACTGAAGCCCTCGACAGATGAGATGTCTATCAGTAAAATAATGGCTAAAATGATGTTTCACTTACGAGAAGTTATATCCGACCCTAAGATGAAAGTCCAATTGAGATCACTTTATGGTGAAGTAGTGGCCAAAGAGCTCGAGTTTGAACACATAATCAACCGATACATTAAAGTCTTGGACACTATTAACAACTTGATTCAACACAAGATAGAAAAACTTGAGGACAGTGTCGGAGATATGGAACAAATGATCGCACAATGGAATAGTTTTTTCACTTTTTCACAAAATATATGGTCGAATGAATTGCCCGAATATTTAATCAAATTAACCAAGATCACTCACTCCTATCAAATCAGTCTCTACAAAAAATTCATCGAAACTGTCAAAACCATTGATTGAATTTGATTTTCAAACGCTTTTAATTGTCTTTTAATTCATTTATGATTTTCATATAAAATGTTTCAAAAATTTATAAATTCTTATGTTTTTCACAGTTTTGTTATAATTTTGTTATTTTCTATAACTTTTCTAAGTTTTAATTTAAAAAATAAATGAGATTTTAAAACTAAAACATTTTTTTATTAAACTTTTATTAAAAACCGAAGATTTCTGAGATATTTCTATAATTTCATTATATTTTCAATTATTCTGTTCGTTACGTTTTCAGTACTTCCGTCAACTTTTGTTGATTGTCTGGATTGTTGTCCGTCGAGTCCTCTCTTTGATTGTTTTGGTCGGATGTGTTGTTTAGTATTTGGGGTAAAGTTTCGTCACTACTGTCCAAACTTAGAGCCAAATGATCTGATTTCTGTTCTAATATTTCTGACCCTTTCTTCAGTTTATTATCGGAACCAATGTTTTGATTGGAATTTAATTCGAAGTAAATTAAGAGCTTTTTGCCGATAATTAAGTTTTGTTTTCTGTAAACCATGAGATCCACTCCTATTCTGTGATCACTACTAAGTTCTGTGTTTGGACGGACTGATACTCTTTGAGGATCTGTCCAAAGATATTCCTCGACATTCTCTTTATAGCATATTCTATATTCCTGTCCATCAATTTCTACCAAATGGTTGTCTATAAAGTTGGGACGAGTTTTGTACGGAAGATATTTTAATTCAGAGTTGGAATAAATGGGCGGATATAAGGGTTGTGGGAAAGGAGTGATGCCTCCAACCATTTCCATATACTGATCAAAATAAGACGGTATTATCGGTGCTATTTTGTCGCCATATTTGTACTCAAGACATATCCTCCAACTGTTGAAATTGACGCCAACGCCGATGATCTTCTTCTGCCAATAGTGTGGATTCACTCCTTCGATGTCTGGAATAATGAAACTGAAGTGTGGTTTTTGAACGTATTTCTCGGGTTTATTGGCAAACAGCACCTTCTCGTACAGACGTTCAAACCTATGGCGCCAATAGATCTCAGCCATTCCCCAATCCCAGTCCTGTATATCGACTATTCTGGCGCCTTCTGGGGCCGAGAGTCGGGCATAGATTACACCCTTGCCTTTGGGTTTCGGACTTTGAACTTTTAGGCGCCAACAGACAGAGTTGTGAACAGAATAATTGTGACCCAAAAAGATGACCTGTTCGTTGCTCTGATGCAGACGCCGCTCAACAAACCAGTCCTGATATAAGCTCTTCTCTGGTTTTAGAATACCGGCTTTGGAGGCGGTCCTCCACTCATATATGACTTTCTTGACTCGTTTTGAATCAGTGGTTCCATTGGTCACTCCTATCGACACTTCCAACAATAGTTCAGCCGATATGATAAGTAATGACCCGCTTTGAAACAAACACCTGTTCTGATGCGCTCCCACTTTGGTGTCGGCCTTTTTTGTCAATACATCGTATCGATCGTCTTCGACGATGAGTCGCGCCCCCGAACATACATATAAGGCGTAGTGGTCTTCTCCGCGCGGGAATAGTGTTCTGTTGGCCGCCGAATCGATACCAGTTTTAATGCGGTGCGGATCCAAAAAGTTTTCGGTCAAATCAAAGACACCACCGCTTGGGTTCTGTTTGTCAGCCGTTCGGCCGAAACTTCGGACGCCTTCTTTGAAATTAGCGGTGAATCGCAAACCGACACACATTTGGTGTTCTTCGCCGACAAACGTAAAACAGGGATAGACTTCACTTATGAACTTAGCCTTTGAAACATTGTATTTATGCTTTTCATCCAAATATGACTTAATTATGCCTATCTTTCCTTCGAAATCGGCGAACAAATGAGTGCCCACTCGTTGTCGATACTCTTTAAACAGTTTTGAATAATCCGAGAGATCCTTGACTTTGTCCTTCAGGAAGACTAGGGCTGGGATTCGGACTCGACTTATGTTATTACTGGTTCTGTAATCATTGGATGGCATGAAATCACATTCTTCTGTCTCGATATCATTGTCTTTGATTTTAGCGAATATCAAACTAATCGGTTCTTTTGTCATTTGAATAATCAACTGTTTTCTCTCAACAAAGAAGTCATTCCTTTCCTCGAAAGACATGTATAACCAAACAATTGGTCAAACTTTAAGATAAAAGAGTTCAGAGTTTAAACAATTTATAGTAAAATCAATAAAACCGTTGAAATGTTTTTAAGAAATTTAAATGTTTTTGAAGTCGCGTTCAATCAAAACATTATTGAAATCACAATTCAAAGTATAAATCAGTTTCAATAAAATGGCCAAAAAGAGTGTCACTCAAAGACAAAGTTCTGAGATATTGAACGACAAACTGTTGACCAAAATATTCCGATATTTGGATCTCAACGACAGAACGAAAATTTCATTCGTTTCCAAACAATTCAGTCGTTGTTATGATTTGTATCTTTCAAAAATCAAATCGATCACAATTTGCACACGACTTTCGGGCACTGATCTCCCCGTCACTAACAATACCACCATTTGGTTCGATGCGGAGGATATGCGACACGAAGACAATCACTTTCACGAAATTGGATTTGATTTGGAAGCGATTCAGCAAACAATTGAAGTCTTCCTTCGAAAGTTCACGAATATCATTGAAATCACATTAAAGTTGTGGTCAGTTAGCACTCAATTGGTTGAATGGTTGGCACAGATATTCACCCAAAAAGACGCTGTGATTTACTTTCACCAAATAGAATGTGCCAGGGTAATTCAATCCATTTATGAGTGGAAACAAACAGAAATCGATTCCATTCAAAGATGTTTTGCGGACAGAATTCTTCAATTCAGTGCTTCCACTGATTTGATATCAAAATGCGATTTCAGTCGATTCCAATCACTCGAGTTATTACATGTCTTCAACAAAGGCATTCCAGGTGACCACCTTGGCAATATCGCAAAGTGGCCAAGGTCTCTCAAAGTGATTGAGATTCAAGGAATTCGGATAACAAAAGAGATTTTAGAGAAGTTGTGTCAATCAAATGCCGCCAAAAAACTAATGGGTTTTGAACTCAGTGTTGAGAGTAATGTCAAAGAAGTGGAAGTCTTCCAAATGATTGGACAAAACATAACATTCCTTCGAAATCTCAAAATTAGTGTCGAATTCTTGGAATCAATCGATTCTTTGCTTTCGTTGAATAGATTGCGAATATTTGAGAGTTTATATATCGATATTAGAAACCAAACGCAACTCTCTTTTCATCCACTCCTCAATAAGTCGCCATTGGATGCGCTCAAGAAGTTGTATATCAACGGAGACTACAGATTGGAAAACATATACGAAATGAATGAAATGTTTCCGAATCTCAAAGAATTGGTTCTTTTAAACTTTCAAATCGAATCCAAAGAGTCAGAAGACGTGTGCTTTGAAAGCGCTTACAATCAGACGAAAGCTTTGATAGTTTTGACACATTTCGCCAAAATCGAGAGATTGGAGGTTCGCTTCTGGAAAGACCTCGACTTTTCACTTCACTATCGAATGATTCTTAAAGCGATTTTTGAGGCAACCGTTGACTGCAATCACTGTTTGGATATTCATTTGACACCAAAAGAAGAACAAATGAAAATCAATTGTTTTATGGATTTGATTCTCTTCTCTAATCTCTTCTCAAACGAGAAAATCGTTTACTTTTTTGAACCGACTTTTGAAGAACAAGTGTTGGGTTTTCGTAATATATATCCCGAAAACTCATCGGTAATTAGTGGACAAAATCGCGACAATCTTTGGAATCAAGTGAAGGAACAGTTGTCTGTTCGGTGGACAGAAAACACTGATTTCACCCAATTTTCCTTTTATTGTGAGAAATATCACAAGAATTCAAAAATAAAATTCTGGATTTAATCGATTCCTTTGAATACAAATAAATGCATTGAATTTTAAATAACTTTTAATTTATTTCTAATAACTTTTAATGCCTTTCCATTGAATCGATAATTGTTTTATTCAAATGGTTTGTAATTTGTAGCAAAGGATAGATTTGTTTCAAGGATAGAATTAAGGGCTAAAATAAGTGAGGAATTTATATCAGAGAAAAATGTCTTTGTTTCAAATGATAGGAATTTAGTGTTTATCGCAAATGACATAACAATTATCAGTCATATTGTCATCGATTTGTGTTAATAACAAATTATAATTAAATTGAATTTCAGTCAATAAAACACAAATTTTAATTAAATTTTCTAAACTTTTGCAAATTGAGTCGAGTTTTGGTACATTTTTATAGACTAAATATGTGTATTAAACGTCAATCAGTTGTAACAAAATGGATGTTAATACTAAACGATAGGTAAAAGTATAATATTTTCGTGAGTAAAAAGTACCAAACCTTCGATTGACTGAAAAGAGTCAGACATTGCATTGATTGAGAAAAACAAACAAAAGTTGTATTAAAACATTAATTGTAATATAAATTGGTTTTGAAGCCAACCATCGATTAAATAATTGAATCGGAAATAAGCCAAAGGATGAGAATATTGCAGACCAATCGTAGACAATATTATTGGGCCATGGTCGTTCCCGTCTATTTGGCCGGAGTCATTTATTTAGCAATGAAAACCCCAGATTGGATCCCACGGAAGAGATATTGTGTGGAGAATGGTTTTGGACATATTTGTCAACCCGGCGGCGCCTGTCAATTCGGACGGTGAATGACCATCACAATGACCATAACACTATTACTTTTGTTTCAATCTATAATATGTATAAATAATAGACTAATATTCTATGTATTGATTGTTTTAAATTAGATTTATCAATAGATCAATAGATCTTGGTCTAATTGCTAGATTCAATTATTAAAAAAGGATTGTTTTACGCTTTCAAAAGTCATTTTTATTGTGTCTACTCATAAGTCTTATTCAATAGATCTATGGAAAGGGTCAAAACTGATGCTCAATGTGAGCTCAATTCTAAAGGCCCTTAAATGCAAAAATAGGATTAACCACCAAAAACACCATGGTACATTTGGCTTGTTTTAATGTAAACAAAGTCATAGTTAAAGTGAATAAAATTAGAAGATGTGCTAGACTCAATTACTCAATTTATTAGATTTGACGATTCAATTAAAATTAGATAAAATCAGATTTGATTCTCTCTTTTTAGAGGTCAGCACTCGATCTGACAGTCCTTTTATTGAATCAGTTTTTTAAGTTTTAATTTATTATTAGTTTTTGAGAGAAAATTAGATTTTGTTTGAAATCATTTGACAAAACATTTACTAAAGAGATGTTACGAAGAAGTGATTCATTCCTTTCCTTTATTTAGTCGTTTTACTCAACTCATCCACAGTTTCTTTGGTCACTCTTTTCTGTTCCGATGCTATCTGTTCGGCCTTTTCTTTGGCTTTTCCCGCACTATCTTCGGTACTCTTTTTAAGGTCTTCGGTACGCTTTTTAAGGTCTTCGGTACCCTTTTTCAGATCTTCAGCCAACTGTTTGGACTTCTCCTTTGTTTTCTCTGAATTGTCCTGGACACTCCTTTTGATATCGTCCGTCACTTGTTTGACCTTTTCCTTGGTTTTGCCCGCACTCTCTTCAGCGCTCTTTTTAAGGTCTTTTGCCATCTCTTCAGTTTTGGACTTTACTTTTGTGACACTTTCTTTTGCATGTTTTCCCATTTGTGCGGCCCTTTCCTTCGCATTTTCAACATCTGCGTCAACACTTTTGACCACTTCTTCTGATTTGTGTCTAATATTATCGACAACTTTTTGAACGTCTTTTTTCACATCACTTACTATTAGTTCCGTCTTTTTCTTAATCTCATTCAAGTCTTTTGGCGTTACTTTGAAACTGATTTGTGGATCACTTTTAGTGGAATTTGCATCGTTTGGAACCTTTGAATCCGGTTTACCGCTCTTTCCGATCATTTTGATGTCAGGCCTTCCATCGGGTCTTTTATGTGGTTCTGTGTTTGGACTTCGAGTATAAACTTTATAAAAATAGGCTCCGATCGCTCCCAACAAAATACCAGCTAGCATTATACCACCGCCTCCTCCGCTTCCTCTGGGTGGCTTTTTGAAAGGCCCAGGTCCGCCAGTGGCGGCGATTGTCCCTGGCCTCTCTTTTTTAGAAACGGGTGTATTGTCTAAAACAGCTTCTCCTACACCAGTGACCGTATGATTCTTATTATTCTGTTTGTCACCCATTCTGTCCTCAAATCAAACTCAACGATAAGTTTAGGCTTTCATTGAATTTAAATTAAAATGATTTCTAAAAATTCTCGTGAATTCAAAAATTGTTTCTTTTTTGGTGAAAATAAATCAATACTTTCTTCGGTCGGCTTTCCTTTGAATTGTATAATCAAATAGATTAGTGACTAATAACCATGATCATTTAAAATTAGAATTTGTTGCCTCATTTGTTGCTCTCATTTGATTACCGATTCATTTGAATAAAATTGAGTCCAATTTTAGTCAAGCGTTTGAGTGAATCCCTTTCTCTAATGAGAGGTAAATATTCTGTGCACTGAAGTGGAGTCGGTTTGCTTTGATTGGGACCACCAAAACAGAGGAACAATCCGTCAAATATATGTCATGAATGAAATGATTTCCCAAAAGTTGATCGATTAGTTATGAACTCAAGAATTCATTTGGATTTTCACTAATTATTGGAACAAATATTTGATTGAAAAGCGATCGCAATCTTAATGTCATTTCGTTTTCTATGCTTTTCTCGTTATCATAATAGTGTGTAATTGTGTGTCAATTGATGTCAACCCGTTGTGAGTGATTTGCACTGAGAAAGAGAATAATCGCTCATTTTTTTTCGTTGGGTGTTATCTAAAAGTTCAATGAATTGCCCGAAAATATTATTCAATTCTATTGTTTTGATTCATGGCTTTAATGAAAAAGAGTGTAATATAAGGAACGCAATGAAAGTTTTATGAATACCAAAAGCCAGGCGTTTCACTAAAATCACCCGAAAACTTATTGTTCGCGTTTTGAGCCACAATTGAGTCATTACTTCAGATATATTCGACTGAATATGAGTTACGAAAATGAATTTTATTACTTAAATGTTCACTGAATTTGTTGTTAACTTCTTTTTGTTTGAACTTTAATTTGAGTTAATTTCTCTGCAATTCATCAAAACTTCAGAAAAGATGAATTAACTTCAGTGTAAGTTTACTTTAGATGTTTATAATAATTTATTGGCTCTAATTTGTAATTCAAATTATTATCTTTGTGATTAAAAGCCAAGGTGAACTTATTCCACTATCTTTAAGCAGTGCTTCATTCAGATTTATGACCTAGGAACCTCTTAAATCAATTTAGGAGTCAATGATTCTATGTTTGCTTTCAAATTAAAGCTTCTATCGATTAGCATCTTGCTTCTTTTCAAGATTTATTTGATTTGTCAACAAAAGGTTCGTTCAATTGAATTATTTTGCAAATCTATTCAATCTGTCAGTCATTTTGTAATTTAATAGAAGTTTTCAATCGATTTCTAATTTTTAATAATTTTTAACAACAAATCTCTGAAAGCATTTCGTTTTTACTTCAAATTTGTTTAATAATATTGTTCAGGAGTGTCAAAGGGGGGATTTTTGTAACCCCCCTGAGTTGAGATTTGGCCCAAAATATCCCCCATAGGATTTGAAAACTAGAACTTTAGGTTTTCAAGGAAAAATTCACTTTAAGGAAATGTTTTGAAAATCCCCCTTATACCCTTTTGGACCTTCGGCAGCCCTGATATTGTTTTAAAAGATTTTTCAACTGTTTTCTCAAACTGTTTTATAGCCCTTTTTTGAATTTTTAAAATGGGATTTTTTACTCTATTTTTCGTTTCAAAAGACATTATTTTTATTTTCTATAGTTTTGTAACTCTTTTTGGGAGAAAAACAACAAAAAACTAATCGATTTGTTTTAAATCACATTTCAATTGTTATTTGATTTTGAATATGAATTTTAGAAAAGTATTTTAAAATTATAGTTTTATGCAGGAGTGAGCAAGGGGGTGAGTGCAAGCAAGCAAGTGAGCAAATCCCTCTACATATCCCCCTTAGCTCGCCGAACAAACTCATCCTGGTCTTATGGCTCGAATGTAAAATAAATAAATTTCATTGTTATTAGGGTTGAAGTATAGCCTCAATTGCTTTCAACAATAAAAATATTAAGTAACAGAAACTGCCGCCCATTATAACAATCGGCGGTACCGGTGCTCATAATTTTAGGTCAGACGATATACATTTCACATCAAATTTTATTGAAAGAAACAACAAAAGTTTTGCTCAACTTTTATACCCTTAGCCAAACCAACCAAGGACTTTGTAAATATTAAAAGACTATAATTTAGCTTGCTAATTTTAGCAAAATCATTCAATTCTCTTAATAATGGGAAGATTTCTGACATTTTACATAAGAAAGCAGATATTTGAGGTAATACTCTCCAATTTATTCATCAGTTTGATCTAGTCAAAACCTGATGATAGATATACTCCAATATTATTGTCAATCAAATGAAATGAATGCAAACTTGATTTGAATGGTGAAAGTCTTGACTTCAGTCCTGACTTCTAAGCTATGATTCAAACACTGAATCGTGTGATTCATATGACTCGTAATTATTCAAAAGATATCTCAAATGCGGTTCCACTGACTCTCCGATTCATTGTCGGTCCCAAAAGGTATGTGAAAACCCTAAGAGAAAGACCACCAACTGTTCAAATCCTAACGAATAAGAAAGTGCTCACTCTTTTGATGGTCGATGTATTCAATCAAACTTTTATTATATTTGTGTCGGTTTTCCAGTTCTAGTCTTTAATAAAAGATTTGTTTATAATCTTTTCAATGAATAAATTTTAATTTTCATTTCAGAGCCGATAGTTATCTCTTAAATGAATTCAAAAATATCCTCTCATTTATGACGAGAGAGAGAGAGAGAGAGAGAGAGAGAGAGAGAGAGAGAGAGAGAGAGAGAGAGAGAGAGAGAGATTTAATTTTGGATATTAATGACTGATATTGTCTCTTATGCTGTTTCCTATAAGTGTATTATTATTTTAATAGATACAATTTGTTAGTCAGTCAGTGGTTATATCAGCGATTGATCAATTGCCATGGGCAAATCTTATTTTAATAATTGATCAGGGAGTTTAGTTGAAGCTTAAAAACAAATTTTATTAATCGTGTTTTATACAGAGGGCTGGGCTTTCAAATTGTTTGTACACAGTCTTACATCATATAAGTTATATTAAGTCAATTTCCTTTCCCTGTCTTTCCTTTCAATCTTTTTATAATGAAAGACGTTTTCATATTTGAATGAAAAAGAGATGAAAAACGTTTGAAACACTTTTTTTTATTTTTAATTCCAATTCTTATATAAAGTCTGGAAAATAATTACTCTATTAATAAAAATTATATTCCAAGGAGTGTTTGGGGTAATTGACGAGTCTTTAATTACCTGGGATCACTTTCGAGCAAAAATCAGCTGCTATTTTTGCATTGCTAATTTTGTCGGAGAGTAAACAAAAATATTATCAGGTCCAATTTTGTAATTTATTTGATGAAAAAGGTCTTCAAAAAAATACTCTTCTTTTTAATTATTAGTTGTTTTCTAATAGTTTGTCTCATCTTCGCTCAGATTGTTATCTATCAGAAATAAGTACAAGTTGAAGGTTAGGGTCAGCACCAGAGCTCATACATCATGTTCTAAACAATTTTTCATCGTTTCCAACAGTAAAA
>JAQIYB010000164.1:0-14997 GCA_034699325.1 Oribatida sp. Gr-Ori-00743 | reverse complement strand
AAACATGAGCCAAAAGCAGTCCTTTCGCTCTTCCAACTCATACCCGAAATTGTGGTTAAATTAATTTTGTCGATAGATCTCAACATATTATGAAAAGCCGGCAGAAAATGGAATTCCTTTTGTTTTTAGCAATTCATTAAATAAATTGATATTTTGTTTCATTGTTTCTCAAAAATAAAATTTAAATATTCTTGGAAAAAGTTTTTTCCATTACGTAATTTTAAATGAAATACTGGGTTAACACAAGAAAAATATTTTTGATTTTGTGGACGGCTTTCAAGTCATTCCCTATTTATTCATTGTTTCTCTCCATTCAATGCAATTCAAACCAAATGGATATCCATTTCTCTAACGATTAGACCTCAAAATAAACCCGATTTTGCCATTCATTCAATTCATTCGTTTATCTGTGAGTTCCAATAGAAAGTGGTTTTTACACTAAAAGCCAAACAGTTTTAAGTCTGGGACTCCGACCAAATGCAATGCTACCGATTATATGTCTCTTTTATTATATGAAAAATACTATTTATGAGTTTTGATTTGACTTTTCTTTCCATTTGACTCCAATAATAATAATAAAAACTAATGTGAATGAGAAAGCATTTTATTTTTTATACTCTCCTATTTTGGTCTGCTTCTGATTTCTCTGGTCGTCTCTCTCTCTCTCTCTCTCTCTCTCTCTCTCTCTCTCCCACTCCCTTTCGGTCACTTATTTCTTATGTTGTGTTCTTCGATGCGTTCATTTGGCGATCATTGCATTGCATAGCATTTGGAACGAAGTCTTGTGTTTGTGTTTAAGAGTCAGATCCAGTGCTGTTCTCAAACTGCAAGCATTCGGTCATTTTCTCTTGTGGTCCATTTAGTCGCTGCCGATTCCCTGGGGTGTGATTTCCCATTTGCTCTCCCCTTATGCTCCAATGCATCCCTCCTGTAATTAAAGATGAGATTAGGAACCAAAATAAAGCAGTGCTTTCTATAACTTCTGGTTTGGTTCTCGATTCTTAGCCCTTCCTAATGATCCAATTTTTCCTTATATCATATCTGATATCACAAACTATTACCAGTTTTGCGATCGATATTATTCTGGAATTCATATAAAACTATGTAATTGTGGAAAAATTAATTAATTATATGGACTTTTTTGATGTATATATTGTATATATGAGGGCATAGAAGGCATATACTTTTGATAGTATAAAAAAGTGTTGGCTTTTTCTCCTGTGAGTACGTTTTAGCCGTATATGCATGTAATCAGTGCTGGGAAAACAGCACTGTTTGGGTGGACTTTTGGGTGGAGTCCAGTAACAGCCTTACTATTATTGATCAAATATTATAACATTTCACTCTATTCTCAATGTTTTTCATTCGCAAATGTACTGCAATTGTGTGCTAATAGTGACAAAAGAGCCAAAAATACTACTAAATTGTGGTTTGGAAAAAATGTTGAGTTAAAAACAAAAGAGTATTTAATGTTAGGATATTTGTCTCTCTAAACGCTAACTATGCTATTCATATGCATAAATGTACTCGAACATTATGAACAGATAACAGTAAACGATTTTGACTCTAGTTTTGCATATAATATAATTTAGGATTTTATGAAATATTCTTCGCAAACATAAATAAATAGCTCTCAGGAAAAGTGAATGTTATTCTGGTTTTTGGCCAATGCATCAAATGTTTGATTTGCATTGCAAGCAATGGATGCTTATTAGGGATAACTGAATATTCAGTGTAAGCCCTGTGTGTGTGCCTGTGTTTGGCCAATGATCACGCCATCCGTGAAGCGAAATATAAGCAAATTTGACTCAACTCATGCAATAGATATACTCCTGTTTTGATAGGAAATCTAAAAAATTTCATTTCAAATACGATATGCTTTGGAAGTGAAATGCAATTCGTATGCATTGAGTCATTGTATGCGCTTTTCAATGGCTTTCTCTCTCTATTGTGGTATTCATAACCAAAAACAATCTCTGTTCACACAACCAGAAAGTGATTGTACTTTCTGTGCCTTATATCACAACAGCAGCTCTTTTGCGGTTATTTGTCTGCAATACCAGTGCCATACCATACCAGTGCTCTGTTTTTATTGTTGCATTAATTCAATATGTTTGCGATCCATATATAAGCAGACCATTGCCCAGTCATCAAACATTTGCGCTTTACTCCATTTGGTAGTCGCACATAGACCATAGTCATTGCACACCACTTCCTGTGTCTATTAGTTTTAGTTGGACTGCATATGTGGTGTGCGTGTGATTGCATTTTTTTGCTGTCGTACTTAATTTAATGGTGTATTGAATGTTATCTATTCGTTACAAAAGAGTGTATAACAATATATAATAAATTGTATATAAAATATATGCCATTCGTCTAAACGTATATCTCGTGATTCAATGGCATAAAAGTTAAACACAAAAATTGCATGAATTGCATGGCTTTCCCTTTCATCAAAATGTTTTTCTACTCGTTCTCTTTCAAACCACCACCAAGGTGCCAGTGGTCAGGTCTACTTCATTGTGATATTCCAGATGCTTGCCCCTATTCAATTCAAAAACACCAGTTCACAGTCAGCAAGGAACCTCTATTATTATATTTAATTGGAGACCAATTGCAAGGCTAATGCACTGGACCATTTTAGTGATACCCCGTTGAATATCAGTGAAGCGTTTCCCCCATTTTGGACGATTACCCCTCATTTCCAATACAATACAATAATCCTAATTAAATATATCTGAAAATCGACTAATAGTCACATTCAATATAACATTCAGTCGTTGAATACATTTTTCAAACGTTAAATAACGACATGTTCTCAGATAAAAATGCCCCGACCTCCCTCTCCCTCCCTCTCCTAATATAATAAAATTTAAAATACATTTTTCGGTCTATTTTACGATTAATGAAGCGTTCATTTTCACACTCAACGGAAGAGTGAAAAAGTTCTCTATTTTTATATTTGATTGCACTTAAAAATATGTTTATTATTTTAAATGCATTTTCAACGAAAAAAGCTCTTATAAATCAGTTAAACATATTTGTATGCATTTGGAAAGACGAGGGAGAGTTTTGTTGGGCCCTAAATGAGTTCATTTACTGATAGATCATTAAGGAATAGGTGTCGGAGGTGTGAAAGTCATTAATATGCCATTACTATCAGGTTTATTGACAGACATTATAATTATATATGAGTGAGAATTGTCTTTTTGGACGACTCGCGTCTCAATTGCCCTTCACTTTAATGTTGTGTCTGCTCTTCAGAGAAGCATTTCTCAACTTTATTGGTGTTTCGACTAATTTCACGTATTTTTACATTTATTATCTATTATTACTATTAGTTGGAGAGAGAGGCCAAACGAAAATAAATGTCTGTCATGCGAGACATCCCTTACAGCTATGTTAGAGATATATAACTATTTGCATAATTATCGAAAACACAATATAATTATATTGCGATCCAAACACTACTCTCTCGGCTCAGACTTCTCTGTTTTTTTTCTGAAGGAAAGCCAATTCTGTTTATTATTCGTTAAACGCTGCGAACGATTGAGAAGAAAGCGTTTCATTATTCGTAAAACACCTGCAAAATAAGGCAAAGTCGACACTCGATTGTTATTTAATGCCTATCCTCTCTCTATCAGTAGGAACTGCTTCCTGAATAAATTTGCACAAATCAAAAATGAGTAGAAAAACACTTAATAGAAGTGATGCCAACATTTAAGATGTCGATCGGCTGTTGAATGTCTTGTAAACAATTGGTGTCCACCTGTTCCCTTCAGCTCCCTCTTTGATTATTGCTATTTTTATGACTGTATTTATTACACAATATTTTGGCCATTTAATAACCTTGGTCATAACATATGGCTTTTGACAAAGCATTCATTGGAGTGATAATAAAAGTATATCCCATAGTATTGATGACTGGATTAACTGATGATAGTATTGTCGTCCGCACAATAATTTCCTGAATGGACAAACATATGGTTATGTCTCCATAAAGGAGAGGTCTCGGTGCTGGACAGTGATATATACTTAGAAAACACGACACTAAATATTAAAGAGTATATATCATTGAAGACATCGCATGTATTGTCTCTCCGTTTGGATTCCGTTATATTCGTTTCGTTCGGATGTCTGTCCAAAGCGACGATCATTTTATTGAATTTCTTATATTCATTTATATGGCGCACAGTTGGCTCCCTTTAGCTGTTATGCCATAAGAGGAAACATGAAGATATACGACATGGCATACCATCAAAATGAAACTTTGCTTCACTCACTCTCTCCATCTCTCACTCATAGCCTCAGTGTTTTTGCCATTTTCTCAATCCTTAGGATTATTAAAGTGGATCATATCATAACGTAGAGACCGATGCTCTTCTCATATCTTACGATAGCACCGGTAATATTAGCCCTAACTTTACTCCAAGACTATAAACTGATATCTAATGTGCAAACAATATATAGCTCTCACACGAGATATGATTTTAGTGAAGAATATTCGCGAATAAATGTTTTTCATAACATTATATTCGATACGTTTCGCATCATTTTCTCATACCTTCATATTTATGGCCAAAAACTTTCTATTGTTTTCTGAATTTCATTCTTATATTTGATATTCTGTTGAAATATAAGAATATATACTCAGTTTTCTTCTCATTTTCTTCACACATGAAAAATGTGCTTAATTTTGAATGAATGGAAAGATATTTCTCTCTGTTTTCAATCTAAACTTTGGTTTAATGTTTGGACACTTAAAACATTTTCTCCAATAAACACAATTTACTCGAATCTCTATTAGTTTTGTGATTGTAATCACATCTGAGAGTATGTCAAATGCATTATGGCATTAATGAGTCGGTCATTAAGTGAGAGGAATAGAGGAATGGGAGCCACTGATCGCTTGTTTGGCTAATAATGAGAATCCATATAAAACACAATTTTATTTGACTTTTTCAATAGTTTTAATGGAGTGGATGTTTAACTTGCTAATTTTGGTAGTTGCCCCATATTTTTAAGTGCGATCTGTGAATGCCCTCCACCCCTTCCTAACAGTGCATTAGAAATAAAGCTATTTATTTATATTTGAATCGATAAATAAAAATTGTTTTGAAAACAGGAAATAGAAATTGTAAACAAAATTTTAATTAAAAACTAATTTTGAATTATATGAGAGTCGTATAGATTTGAGAATAGATTTGTAAGAAAAATAATTATTCGCTTATTTTTTCCATTAGTTTGTGAAAAATAATGTGATTTTACAGAAAAAAGATTGGAATATATTGTGGATAATGAATGGCAGAACCGTTCTCTTCCAGAATTAGAGACATAAGAACAATAAATCTTTATTTTAAACCAAAATCCTTTCCGTCGGAAAGGTATACGAAATTATAAATTGATTTTTTTGTCACTCATTCTATTCATTTGAACCAAGTTTAGAAAGAGAGTGAAAAAAAGTAATTTCTCCAAATGAGATATTATAACTCCGGCACTGAATAGCTGTGCAAATAATAGGTTTGGAGTGCATTGGAGTGTATGTGAAATACATGCCAAACCAAAAAACAAGCAAAATTAAAATCATAAATGTCTGATTGGGAGGAGTGGAACGAGTAGTTGAAGAGTGAGGCACCGGCTAATAGAGTGGCATAGAGTCACACAAAGACAGTGATTAATGAAGTGTCCGGAAGTGACGCTCTCTAACCAGTGTTTCGTTTGGGAACTAAAGCCGAAAGTAGAGCCCAAACGGTGCCGCTCGAGAAAAGCTCAATTGGCTCATATGGCAGACCTCTCTATGAATTATAATTGTGTTCAACAGGTCCTCCAAACTATTGTATGAATTAGTTTTCTGTCAGATAATAGACAAAAGCATTTTTAACACCATTCCGGGCAAACATACTCTATCAGCTTCACTGGTGTCTGAAGAAGCACTTCCTCTTTTCCAGACTTAACATGCTCAATGCATTAGATGCCACCATTTATTTTGGCCTGGCTCTAATTGTGTGAAACTTTTATCTCTTCGATTAATTTAATAGTTTATATCAAAATAGACACTAATTTTGGTGATTATTTTTAAGGAATCTTTTTTTAAATTTCCCCAAAGTATTAATTCTGTGCTGACCTCAGTTGATATTCAGGAGTTTTATTTAAAAAAATACATTTTTGCGCTAAAATTGGTCTGAAATATGCCCTCAGATTTCTGTCAGTATTAATGATTGGCTGCCATTGAATCGCACTCTAATTATCGTCTATTTTCATGTAATCATAATTTTCATGTTTTCTTCTCTTCTCTTATGTGAAGACTTAATTCATGAGAAGTCTAAATATGAGTTCCATTGACTCTCACTCCGAGCTCTCATCTCATTTAAATTCAAAGAGAAAAAAATTAAATTTCATCAAAACATCTAAAATGTTATTCAAAGAAAATTCAGTGACTTTTAGATTAGTTTCTGAAAGTAATTGCAAATCTGTTTAATATATACATAAAAAGGCATTATTTTTGTAATGTTTAGCGTATTGTTCAGCGATAATGATATAGCCCTCGGATTTCATGTCTTCTGCCAGAAGAGTACTGTTCGGTACTATCGGTGGTGTTGTTGTTTTGATGGCGAGAGTGGTTTAGTCACGATAGCAGTTAATAACAGCTCGTTATGTCTATGGCTTCAGTTGTCTCTCATTTCCATTGTTAATGAGAATCAAAGCCGAGTCAAACATATTCACGGCTTAAGACTTTGTATAGAAATAGAGAACAATATTCAAATCCATGAGAAGGAGGGGGAGATCTGGCCACTCGATAACGAATCTATGCACTTCTCGGCAACTCATCCGTTTAGGCTAAAACTTATAATGTAGCTTGTAACATTTGAATGGCCATTCAGGTAATAACTAGTTTCTCAACGAACCGAGGAATTCCTAATTAAAAAATACCGAAGTATTGGCACTTTATTTAAGAAATATTAACAGTTTCTCAATTCACTGACAATTAAATGCCTTTGAAAATAGTTATTTCGTTGAAAGGAATTAGTTTTTAATTTTAATCGACTCTTTTGATTGAATCGAAGAAAACTAAGAAAAAGCCAATTCTGAGGGCATTTCAAAGAAAGTGATTGCAGAGGAAATGAAGGCACAGGAATAGCGTGCGAGCAGTCAGAACGAAATGTGCAATCTTTGCATTGAAATGCACTCTACCATCAGATGTTATCACTGTTGTTGTGTGAGATGGATGGGTGTGCCCTCTCCTTTGCTCCCTTTCCCCTTATGTATGACTATCTAACAAATTTGCGCTCAGCCTAACACTTTGCGTGCACTCGAATCTTATTCTCACATATTTTTGGTTCGACTCAACCAAAAAAACTGAACCAAAAATATGGGATAACTATTATACTCCTATTTATACGTGAAGTCGAAAAGTTTGATTTGCGAGCTATTGATTGATGGCTCTCCAACTCAGGACTATTTAGCATCGATTTGATTGGAATTTTTGATTTAATTTTCCCTCTCCTTCTCTCTGGAAATTACTTAATATCAGAGCCGATAAAAATATTTGTCGACCAAATTATTTGAGTTTTGCTCTTTTTTTGGCTGTCATTTGAAGATCAAACTCACGATAGTCGAGGAAAGTAATCTAAAACTTGTTATTTTTCGCATGATTTTCAATTTTTCAATATATTGAATATTTATTTTTTTGATTCTCATATGAATTTCCACATAATTTAGTTAATGAGCAAAAGGGCAGTCAGTTTAACACAGCCATAATCTATATCTAAATTACTAGCTTAAATATATGCGCCCATGGGCTAAGACACACACCACCAGACATATTGCAAAATAATTATGTAGAAAGTGAAGCGAAGGGGAGGGTTGTGTTTGGATTCATTGATACGAGTGAATCAGTCGTTCTCTGGTCTCACAATTTAATTCATTTGAATATCACAAATGAAATTAACTATTTTTAGTCTCAACACAAAAGCATATAATTTGACACCTCTTTTGCATATAATCTAAACACAACGCCAGGAATGCCAAAGACATGCCATTAGATGAGAGGAGAGGGGGAGAGAGTGAAAAAATCGCTTCACACGCGATACACACATCACACAAATCTTTGTTTCCATTATTTATTATATAATCAAAAAACCATAAGAATTATTAAAATAACAAAAAATATAATACAATCAGTTGTTTGGGTATTGTTTTCACATTTAATTTCATGCATTGAATAACATTATTATTAGTTTAGTTGTTATTTAAAGGTTTGCGTTAATTATATTTCAATTATGAAAAATAGTTTCACTTTTAAAGTGGATTTTCTTCTCTTATGTGTCTATTATTTGTCTCTGAATTACATTTTAATTATTTTTTAATAATATGTTCGTAGGAAAGGCTTTTGTCTTTCTTTTCATTCCTATTGAACTGCAATATAATGGAAGTGAAGTGCGAGGACTGGATGGTGTACTTGAGATAATGGCAGACAAATACAGGAATTCTGGCCTCTCATTATATGTGTGCTCCCTCTCCACTAAGTTATAATAGAGTTTGTAATGAAATAATCTTTTTTGGTTTGGATTCCTCTCAATCGTCGACTTTATTGCTAATAAAAAAAGAGAAGAAAAGTCTTCGGAATAAAAGATTTTTTGCCAGTATTTGACTTATTGTTCACTTTGTGTTCACTACAAATACATATTAGTTTCTCAATTGAATTTCAAGTTAGAGAACAACTAATATAAAGAGTGAGCGCCTGAGATGTGCTTACTTATGGTCTCCTCAGGCTTTTCATTTTCAATGTGTGTGTGCTCTGCCGTCAAATTATTACCGACAAAATAGTCGACTGGAAAGGGCTCAGAGATGCGACTCGGAGAAAAGGAGAGGGAACGCAGCGAACAGAGAGAACAAAAAAGAAAATAAACTCATATAAAAGTAAACGAGTTTTTAATCTAGCTAAATAGACGTCGATATAAACTTATGTGCTTTGCTTGAGTTAAGCTGAGTTAATGGAGTCTATGGATCGTTTACGGACTAATTTAATACTCTTTCTTGAATGGCATCATTAGCTTCAGACGGAAGGAAGAGGTAGATATCAGTTGCAATGCCAGCGCAGTGTCTCTCTGTCTGTCTCTCCTCTCTGTGTTTGCACTCAAACACTCTTTTGCATAAATAAAGGCCAAGAATAAGGGCAGAAGAAAAAGAGTATACTTTTATTGGATTGTGGCTTCAGATCATTGTAGGGGAAAATCCGATTTTCGTACTGAGCACTCAGGGATTGCTGTGCATCTCATCATTGAGTTTTTGAGGGCATACGTAATAAAAAAGTTCAGTGCATTCACCATGGCATTATTAGACACACTATTGCCAACTGTAAGACACACCGGATTTCAATCTTAAACTTTCTTCTCTTTTTCTTATTCAGTGTTTTCATAGTTTTTATGCATGACTTGCCATTAAAAACAAGGTTTTGCCGCATATTCAGCATTTGTCTCATAGAGAGTTATTATTAAATATTTATGCGATGCCTTATATTCTTCAAATGCATAACCAAAAGAACCTACAGCACAGCATAGCAGAGCCACACCGTATATAATGCACTTATACCTCAACTTTTTTTCATACATAAAAAGTCTAAACCATATTATATTCTGGTTTTTTGGGGCTCAGAGTCTATAACCGAATTTTATTTAATATTTTGCCGGTTATTTCATTTCCGTTCCTCTCTTATCGACACAATTTTCAATATGTGTTGGCATCGCTTCAGGCGATTGACTTGAGATGAGTTTCTCCACTCTTTTGTCTGCTTTTGATTTTCTCTGTGCCTATGATTTGGATTATTGTGAAAATGACTGAAAATTTAGGAAATGCCAAAAACGAATATATTCTGGTAAAGTGTAGATCACAGGCAATGTCTCACCGATTATGTCAAATATTTTTCTTCAATACTTAATCGAATTAACTCATGTCTGTTATGTCTGCCCTTCGATGGCTTGAAGGCAGTCAAAGCTGTTTTCAATATTGCATTTTTGACTATAAGTTTTTTTTTCTGAAGCCCTGACTGACTGGACATTTATGATAACTGTGCTCCCATTCAGCACAACTGAGCTGTGCATCAATACATTGATAATGTATATAATATATAGACTTTTAGTACATATATAATATTGATGTCAAATATATAGCACTGACTCACGAATGTATACCACTATTGGTAGCGCTCTTTGGATCCGAAGATTCTATGTCTTAGAAGGGGGTCTGCAATGCGTTTCTTAGTTGGCTTTCCCACTAACTTCTCAGCTCGAATGTAATGTCTCTCCAGTGATTACCAAGGAAATGACTTTATGCCCCCAGTATGTCGACCCCCACTTCTACCAAAAGCTAGTAACCCCGCATGGATGCTCTGTTCGCTCTCTAGTTTTTTGTCCCTGGAGAAATTTTTGTGCTTATCTGACTGCCAGAAAGAACGCATACAACACTGAGTTTTGCAGTGCTATGCACTTCATACCAGTGCTCACTTTGCCAGCTCTCTCTCTCTCTCTCTCTCTCTCTCTCTCCCTCTCTCTCTCTCTCTCTCTCTCTCTCTCTCTCTCCTTCTATCGCCCACTTCTTCGACTTCTTTTAGGCCAAAAAAGTGCAGTTTTGTTGAATTGGTCGACTGTTTGGCACAGTATTATTGAACCCAAACTTTTTTGCCTGACTTTTGCCACAATTTTGTGTT
The DNA here is from genome assembly GCA_034699325.1 of Oribatida sp. Gr-Ori-00743. Classification (NCBI taxonomy): domain Eukaryota; kingdom Metazoa; phylum Arthropoda; class Arachnida; order Sarcoptiformes; species Oribatida sp. Gr-Ori-00743. Next base: position 4,292 of record JAQIYB010000164.1, on the reverse strand, counting down.
TGGAAAAACCGATTCCAATGCTATATATTTTTGGACTTTAATTTATTTCTCAAATGCACTGACCATAAAAACGAGGGGAACGGAACACAAAAAATATATATAAGAGCGCAAAGAATATAAGTTTTGGAGACTTAATGCCAAAAAATTTTCTGCTCTCAACTGAGCAAACATTTTAAGAGCCAAAACAAAAAAATGGTTTATTTGGGGGAAAATGAAAAATCATTTTTTAAACTCAAATATTTTAATAAAACGATTGAATAGATTTAATAATTTTGTATTTCTTTTATTCGTTTAGTATTGAGCTTAAGGAACACTCAAGAAGAGGAACCACCGGATCCACAACTGATGAGATTAGACAATATGTTGATAGCCGAGGGTGTCGCTGGTCCGGAGAAGGGCGGCGGAAACTCGGCTGCAGCGACGGCCGCACAGGCCGCAGCTTCGGGTCAATCGGGCGGCGAAAATGCAATAGAGCACTCTGATTATAGGGCCAAACTTGCACAAATTAGAACGATATATCATCAGGAACTGGAAAAATATGAACAGGTACGTCATTTTGTAGCATCTGACACATCCATTAATAAATGCGATAATTCGAAAGCCAACAGTTCTGACGAAACATAAATATATGCGAATCCAATGTGTATTCTATAGATTTGTCTGCTTTTTTGCAGACATTAATCAATTATTGATTAATTGGATTACATGTGCGCCACTAATGGCCAAACTTTTTGCAAATTTCTCTCAAATATATTTTTCGCCTCCAATTTCTTGAGGGCTATAATTGTCTTCTTTCCAAGTATTGGTTAAACTGTTTTTCTTTGGATTCGTATTTTTTAAATTCAAACTCATTGGAAGTGCATATGTTTTTTGAGAGAAAGCCGTCCGAACGGATGTGATGTTGAGCTCATGGAATTGGAGAGGGAGGGAGGGAGAGAGAGAGAGAGAGAGAGCCTGTGCTGTACTGTTATGTGTTGTTGTTTGCATTTTTTGACAGCCAACTAATTCGTAATCTTCGTGTGCATCACATCTGGAATCCTTATGCACTCAAATGTTATTTTTGGCCACAATTTTCAGTCACAAAAATTCTCACTAATGACAGGTGCACTCCAACAGCACAGCACAGCGTTCAAAGAGAACATAGCATTGCAGTCAAACTATTAAAAACTTTTCTCATTAAACTGAATATTTTTTTCTCTCTAAATATTCTCATTTTTCTGTCCAATTAATAATATATTTATTTTTTAAGGTTTTTATCTTTTATTTAATGAAAAATTTGTTTTCGCATTAAAATAAACTTTAGTTTAGAGTCAAACGCAAAAAAGTTACAGAAAATGCTTTTCGCCGTAAGAGAGGACATAATTCCAGTTTAATTACAGAATATTTTTGATAATATTTTACTTTTTAGCCCTTTTTGCAGTCAATTGGGAAATATTCTTCAATTTATTTCATTAACTTTTTAGCCAAACAACTAATGAACACATTTTTCAATGACTGAGTGGAAAGTTGTGCACATTTGGTGGCAAACACTGCAAACTTATTGATGAGTTTTTCTGTGCAAAATATGCGACTCTTTTGTTCTGTTCGATAGGTGTTTGACTCATAGATGCAAAACATATCGTGAATGCTGTCTAAAAGCCTGTGCATTAGGAAACCACACAACACGACAATATGTCAAACAAATTGATATCCAAAGCCATACTTTAAGCTGGATTTGCTATTTATTCGATGTTTAGCTCTCACTGCCATTGTGGTGGCTTACAGTCCGCTTATGCACTGCCAGTGTCTTCAGACATATCTCATAATACCTTCTCATTTATGCATTGTATTAAAAACTAGTCGTGAGCTTACATTACATTTATAATGCATTTGAATCAATCGATTGAGTGTTTGCCTCTAATATTGGCTTTCGATTAGTTTAGAGACGTTTCGATTAAACAATTTTTATTCTCTGATATACTTATTGTTATCCCATTTCTGTCCGACATTTTTTGATGAATCTATTTGTCAGCCGTTTAGACAGAAGAGAGGCTTAATGTTATTCTTCATGTGTCAAGTCTCGACCCTGTGCTGAGATGTGGGGGCCATTGATGTGCTCTATTGATATGAGAGGTCTCACTTATAATAGCTGTAAAATTGCATAGAATTTATGTTTTGTTTGACAAATGAAATCAACCCATCATTTGGATGAACACTGTTTTACCTTTCATCCCATAAGTAATATAAGTTGAAAGCACAAGATAAATAGTTGTGAGCGTCAACAGTAAGAGCGCTGGCATATTGTGGCAGTGATTGCCATTTATAAATGAATGCCAGTGCGCCCCAACGCCTCCCTTTGCCAACACTTGTTAGGTGTAAAAAGTGTATACATTGTTATGTTTTGCGATCAATATTTATACATATATTCTATAGTTATAAATATTTTTCTTGTATTCGCCTTATTATTCCGATATAACCTTTAATATGATCGACAGTGGAAATGGTAGCTGTGCTCAGAGCGCCGCACATTAATGTCTGTGTGCGTGAAATAGAAGCTGACAGCTTAAAAAGAATGAATGTTTTTGGTTTAGTAGTCCATCTCTCCAAAGGGATGTCTTAATAATAGTATTATCATCCCTTCTAATAATAATGGATGTATAATGTATTACAGTGTGAGCACAGTCTACTCACTCGGAGCTCAGTCTCTGACTCTATTCCATCACTTTCTCTCCCAATAATCTATTTCTCTTTTTTCATCCTCTCGTGAATATAATGTTCAGTATTTTTGCATCTTTTTTCTGCTGTTTAGTCAGTCGGTGCCATAACACTGGTAGGCACACGATTTTCAATATCATTTGAGTGCAATACTAGCCTTTATGTTATGGTAAGCCTTACAGTTCAGTGGCTCAGAGGGTGTGTTTGGGTTTGTGTCTTGTTTTCTCTTGTGTTCATTCGGTGGTATTCGATGCGAGGAATAAAATTAAGGCAATAAATGACCACTACTTTCGGGATTCATGCTGTTAATAATGGCTAATATTTGGTCGTTAAGGCCTCCAAAATTGGCCCGTCTTATCATATTTCACGTCATAAAAAGTTTTTTCCTTATTATTCGTTATGATGTGGTTCTTGTCTAACAAATTATATCATATTTTTGTCTTTTTTATTGATTTTTGAGGACTTTTTCTTCCCATTTATTAATTTATTCTTTTGAGTCTCTGATTAATTACAAGAATATCTTTTCACATGAATTGGTGATATATTTCCGTTTTTTAGAGAATTCTCGGCTTTATTGTCGACTAAGAGTTTAATTTATTGAATCATTTTATTTTATCCTTGGTCTGCCTATTAGCAGTTCGTAGGAGTATTGCCTTCAAAATTGATTGCCATCAGAGAGAAAATTCTGAGATATATTGAGTTTATATATATATTGTTAGCAATTTTCGTCTCCAATATATAGAATTGGTATCATTTCAGTTGATTAGAAAGTTTTTGGTCCGTTGTGTCTAAAGTTGACAGAGAGATGAGTTTCAAAGACAAACAATCCTAATATGATTGGGTCCACTCAGAGATGGATGGATTCATCGCTTCTGCATTGGATGTGCTCTCTATGACTCTTGGAAAGGCTATAGCGGTCTCAATAGATGCTCACAACGTCTATGACATTACTGATTGTCTCCGATATTCGGCTAATTTTCGAGAGTGACATCTCTTCTCCAGAGATACCCATTGGGTATTGCCTTTGGATATCATAACATAACGTGTAGTCGAGTGGACAGTGCTTTTGCTCTGATGTGTTGATCGACGAAATGCTTTTTCTCTGTTTTTTATTTCTCCATCCATTGCTCTCGTCTTAGATTATCCTTAACTTTGGTTTTTGTTGCTATCTATGTCTCACCTGATGGCTGGCCGCCAGAGTCGTCGTTTCAATTCCCAAATGGCTATAAAATGTGCCAATAGTTTGTCATTTTTGCTTTTTGGTTGTGCGGGTTCTGTAGGCTCGTTGTCGTTGATGTCCACTACACTTCTCTTGTCTATCGATCACACAATAAGTGTGTGTCCTTTGGATCACATCTAATGAGAAAAAAGTATTATTATTATAGTGTTGTGTTATCTTTGCATTAGTCGTGTTATCTGTAAAAATTGCTATTTGTTTGTAATCGAAACATAAAATACTTCGCAAAACTCTTTGCGAATGGAGAGACATATTTCGACTCCAAACAAAGGGAGAGAACTGAAAGGATCTGATAATTCGTTTGTCACACAAATCATATCACATATAATACCAAAAGTCATGAAATGATTTGAAAGGTTTT